>PVJC01001345.1:0-95826 GCA_004026665.1 Murina feae
AAAAAACCCCACATATTTCTTTCACGATTGCTTTTGTTTTAAATACAGTTTTATGATATATTTATACATTTTATTTTTATATGTGTACCTGGTTTTGTTTTATGTCAGCAGTTTTTTTCTGTGCAAATTTCCGGTTTTATAATTCTTTAGTTTAGACAAATTTCTCAATGCAATAGAGCCCCTCTTTGAGAAAATTTTCAGACAGGACATGTAGACAGTCTGATTCTGAAATTTTTTTGTATTTGAGAATGCCATTCTTTTGACAGTACACATAAGTAACAGCATCCCCACCCTCAAGTTGTATAGATAATGTTATATTATTGTATGGTATTTGGTGTTGTACAGAGGTCTGAAGCCAGTCTGATATTTTCCACTAAAAATACCTTTTTTCTACATGCATATACTGGGAGCTTTTCTCGTGGTTTAATTATTTCTGCTCCTTTGTTGTTTTTACCATCAGAATTTCTACACAGTTAGTCTGGACTCTTGCAGTTGCTACAGAAAATCAATTTAGATTAGTTTTAATAACCAGAGTTCACTCGCCAACAACAGAATTCACTCCAGCCAGTTTAAGCAGAGAGCTACTAAAGAGTATTAACTTACTACGGAATGATTGAAAGCCTTGTAGCTGGCTGGACTTTCAGAACCACTCCTGAAGCCACACCTAAAATCTGCCTGAAAGGAAGCTGCTGCCGCTGCATCACAGCTGACTTAAATGCAGGCCATGTTGCCTTGGCCCTGGTCACACAAGCTGCAGGGCCAGGAAGTTGCTGCCATCATTGCTGGTCACACGGAGCTAGGGACTGAGGAGACGTCAGGGCTTCTGCCGTGGCCACTGCAGAAGTATCACAATACCCCTGCCACTTGTGCTGCCAGCATAGCCACTCCCAGGAGCCCCTCCAAGCCTTCAGACGCATTTATTGAGTGGACACCACACCACATGCAGAAACCCTCCCTGCAAAGGCACCTGGGTAATGTGGACTTTCGTTTTCCAGCTTCTGGTGTACACTGAAGTCTTACTGAATGAGCCGATTGGCAAAATCTGCTGTTCTAACTAAAATAAAAGGAATCCATTGACTAATGTACTTGGGACATCCAAGAGGACATGGCTGGCTCTAGGCATGACGAGAACCCAAGTTCAAACCAGGTCACCAGCATTCTCTGTCTTCCTATTTTACAGTTTTTATTTTATTCATTTATCACACATTTATTGAGCGCCTACTATGTGCCAAGAACTGTTATTAGTGCTGGGGATGCCATCGTGAACACAAAACACATAAATCTTTTCCTTCTTGGTGCTTGCTTACTTCTGTGTCGGCTTTGTTCTTTAGCAGTTTTCTGAAAATGGCAGGAAAATAGCTCCCCGTAGCTGCAAACTTATAGGTTACTTGAGATACCACAAGAAGAAAGGACTTTCCTCCCCAGAACCCATAAAATTTACCCCCCCCCCAAAATGGTTCTAATATGATCAATCAGAGACTGGAGGAGCATTGGCTTATCTCCACCAGATGCTGGTCAGGCTGCTCCCAAACAGAAAAGGTCCATTCCATTCCTCAGCTACTCAGCATCACACACACACACACACACACACACACACACACACACATTTCCATTCATTCATTTTAAAAAGCGTTCCTCCTACAACAATACAAATTTCTCTTGAAGAAACTCCAAAACTCATCCACTTACTGCTTTGCACTCTAAAGTTCAGAAGTTCAGGCCCAGATATGACTCATCATCTAGCAACATATTGATAAACGAGAAATATGGCTACCTCCAACATATTCAGTATTTCAATACATGAAGTAAAATTCGCATTTGGAAGTGGGAAACCAGCTTCCACTGACCAATATTCCATGGCATATACCAACCTGCTGGGGAGAAAAGGGCAAACAGCTGCTCTGGCCACAGCGTGAGTTGCCAACTCTATGGGCTGGTAAACGAAGCCAAAGACTGGCAGGTTGTGATTCTTGAACCGAAACCCCAGCCTAGTGGCTTTTTCTCTTTGCCACAGACTTCGATATTCTATCCATCATCCCAGTCCTCGGGTTAACTGTATTCCTCCCCGTTCCTGTCCCTAAACATGACCCAGCACCCCAAATCTCATAATCATTCTCTGGACTGCAGAGAAATAGAAGCAACTGCAGTCCAGTGGGTGTCTGTTCCTAGTAGGATTACTCTTAACCTTTGTCAGGCCAAGATGTAACAACAGGTGTCTGGGTGAGGCTGAGGGATCAAACTTCTCCCCTTGTCAGTCTTAGTTTCCACTGCACTTCCCGTCCCCCTGTCTTTAATGTTAGCTTCAAGTTCAAGTACACAATACTAGTCTTAGACTTCTCCAAATGCACAGCATTAGCTGATGCTTGAGTATCTTAGACTGCTAGCAATAGGCAGAAAGGGCCTCTCAGCAAAGCCATATGCCATTCCCTTTCTGCTTAAGCTAGAGTCTGCATTTCTTAAAGATCCGTTTTATTGAGATATAATTTTTATACCATATACTTCATTGCTATGAAGTGTACAAATCAGTGGCTTTCAGGGCATCCATCGCCATAATCAACTTTAGAACATTTTCATTACTCCAAAAAGAAACTCCAAAGCCCTTAGACTGCACCTCCCAACCCTCCCACTCCTTCCAGCCATTGGCAACTACTTACCTACTTTTTGTCTCTGCAGATTTGCCTGTTCTGGACATTTCATATAAATGGAATCAAATGCTACATGGCCCTTTGTGACTGGCTCCTTTCACTTAGTATAATGTCTTCAAGGCATATCATGCTGTAGCATGTATTAGTGCCTTCATTTCATTTTATTGCCGAATAGTATACCACATTTTTTTTATCCACTCATCTGTTGATGAACATTTGGGTTGTTTCCACCTCTTGGCTATTATGAATACTGGAGCCCTAGCCGGTTTGGCTCAGTGGATAGAGCTGCGGCCTGCGGACTGAAGGGTCCCGGGTTCGATTCCCATGAAGGGCATGTACCTTGGTTGCGGGCACATCCCCAGTAGGGGGTGTGCAGGAGGCCGCTGATGGATGTTTCTCTCTCATCGATGTTTCTAACTCTCTATCCCTCTCCCTTCCTCTCTGTAAAAAATCAATAAAATATATTTTTTAAAAATGAATACTGGAAATGTAGCTATAAACATTCATGGCCAAATTTTTATATGCACATATGCTTATATTTATTTTAAAATATCCAGGAGTGCAATTGCTGGACAGTATGCTAATTCCATTTAACTGTTTGATAAAACCTGTATTTTTCCTGATATTTTAAAAAGGATCAAAATGTCATTAACTTATTCCAATATATCTTGACATTTTCTACAAGCTGCTGAATCACTAACCACATGAAGCACATAATCAGATTTCCAAAATACAACAGATGACTGTCTAATTTTGCCTACCCTATCATCCAGATGTCCAGCTCTCAGATAGGAACAGAAAAATCCTTATTACCTTCATCACACTTCAACTCATGTTAGAGACTGATACTTGCTGTATTCTACTTCCAGTTACCAATATTTATCTTAAGATTGCAGGTAAAGAAAAATTAGGTCTCACATACTTGGGAAGTTTAAATGTGAGGTCTGACCTCAGATACAACTGGATGCAAGTGTTCAAAATATGCAAGCCAGATGCCATCTCTCTACTCCAGCAAGCTTTTTCACTTTGGCTTACTTCTCAGGTGGCCTGCTCCACTGGATAACAGAAGTGCCCCAAGAGGCTCAGCATTCAAGATTCTAAAAGGGATCCATGTCAGGCCCTTTGTAAGAATGCCAATTGGCCCTGCTGGGGAATATTCATATTCATGGTTCAATTTCCAGGCCCAAGGGAATATGGTGGTCAGCCTGTGTTGCATGCCCTTTCCTGTGGCAGGAATGGTGCAAATGACTGATATTCACATTAGATGTGGACCAAAGGTTTCAAACAGGAAAAGTATACCTGGAGACAGAAAGGAAATACCTGCCCAACATACTTTCTATATCTATTATATTCAATCTCATCATTTTCCTTTTTTTATTTCCCTATCACTTTTTTTCTGTTTCCTAGGACATGGTTTTCAAATTTGTCCTATACATTATTTATTTGGTTTGGTCTGTAATTTGTCTCCTGCACTTTGGTTTCTGAGTAGTTTTAAAAGTATTACTTATATATTGTAAACATTTATCATGTGTTTATTCTGTCCTAAATATTATGCTATGCTAGGACAGGACCCTGTCTTCAGAGAGATTACTTTCTAATAGGGGAGGAGTCAAATAAGCAGAAATTTATAATAAAACTAGAGGCCCAGTGCATGAAAATCATGAAAATTCATGCACT
This sequence comes from Murina feae, assembly GCA_004026665.1. Lineage (NCBI taxonomy): Eukaryota > Metazoa > Chordata > Mammalia > Chiroptera > Vespertilionidae > Murina > Murina feae. Next base: position 4,323 of record PVJC01001345.1, read on the forward strand.
GAAGTGGGGGGAGTCCTCAGCCCAGCCTGCCCCCTCTCACAGTCCAGGAGCCCTAAGGGGCAGGAGGCAACCCAGCAATCAGGGGAAGGTGATGCCCCTTCACACTTATGCTGCTTCCACTGCTGGCAGTGCAAGCCTTGGCCAGACCTGGTTACCTGAGCCTCGGGTGGTCCTGGACAGCTGGGTAGCCACCATCTGAGGCTTGCCTGCACCTTGGGCCAGCCCTGGGTGGCTAGGGGGCTGAGGGACTCAGGAACTATGGAGACAGGTGTGCGGAGCACCTGCCACCCCAGTGGAGCTGAGGGAACTGAGCTCTGCCATCTTGTGGCTGTGGGCACTACCATCTTTGAGGGCATGGCAGTCAATTAGCATATTACCTCCTTATTGGCTGTGGGCTCCACTGTGTTTGTGACAATGTGAGGGTCAATTAGCATATTCCCTCTTTATTAGCTAGGATGATATGACTAAGGTAAGGTCAGAGGTCTTAGAAGTGCATAGTATAAGCATTTAACACAACCTGGAGGAGGTATCCTAAAGAAGATAGTATCGAGAAACCAAGATGGCAGCATAGGTAAACACCTGGAATTGCTGCCTTGCACAACCATTTCAAAACCACAACAAAAGAAAAAACGAACACCACCCAGACCCACAGGAAGGCTGGCTGAGTGTAAATTCTACAACTAGAAAGAGACTGAGACTCAGAGGAGGTGCAGAAGTAAAGTGCAGAGGTACGGAGGCACGAGAAAAGGGCTTGTGGAAAGGGCTGGTGGAAAAGAGTTGTCTTTTTCAATCCGGAGGAAGACACAAGCTCCCAACAGCTCTGAACTCTAGTTCCAGGCGAGTTTCTGGGGACCCAGACTCATGCAGGGAGAAGCTAGGCTGTCTGGCACCAGGAGGCTTTCTCTAGGCAGTGGCGAGGGACACTGAGACCCGGTGCCTCTTAGGGAAGGGCTAAGAATAGCCATAGCTTTTGGTCCACCCTGTTGATTCCCTGAGACCCTGCCCCACCCAAGCTGCATTCAGAGGCTTTTGCATATAAAAGGCTGGGTAGCCTCAGGTAGAAGCTAAAATAGCATCTCCTTAGAGATCCAAGAGCCAGTGTACCCAGTGGTCAGAGCGAGACCACCCAGATTACAACTCCTCAGATTCATAAGGGACACATTCAGGGGGGCACACTCAGTGAGCACCAAAGCCCCACTGAAGCAAGTCTTGCCCCATAAGGATGTCTCCAGCACAGAAATTCTCCCACCATAGACACAGGGAAGCAGCCAAAATGCCGAGACAAAGAAACAGGTCACAAATGATGGAAATGGAGGAAAGCAAACTGGATATAGAGTTCAAAACCACGGTTACAAGGTTTTTCAAGAATTTTCTAGAGACCTTCATTAAATTTAATGAGATCCTTGAAGATATGAAAAAGGACCAGCTGGAAATTAAGCATACACTGACTGAAATAAAGAATAATATACAGAGATCCAACAGCAGACAAGAGGATCACAAGAATCAAGTCAAAGATTTGAAATACGAAGAAGCAAAAAATACCCAACCAGAAAAGCAAAAAGAAAAAAGAATCCAAAAATATGAAGATAGTGTAAGGAGCTTCTGGGACAACTTCAAGCATACCAACATCAGAATGATAGGCATGCCAGAAGAAGAGAGAGAGCAAGATATTGAAAACCTATTTGAAGAAATAATGACAGAAAACTTCCCCTACCTGATGAAAGAAATGGACTTGCAAGTCCAGGAAGCACAGAGAACCCCAAACAAAAGGAATCCAAGGAGGACCATACCAAGATACATCATAATTAAAATGCCAAGGGCAAAAGACAAAGAGAATTTTAAAAGCAGCAAGAGAAAAGCAGTCAGTTACCTACAAGGGGCACCCATACAACTGTCAGCTGATTTCTCAACAGAAACTTTGCAGGCCAGAAGGGACTGGCAAGAAATATTCAAAGTGATGAATAGCAAGAACCTATAAACAAGATTACTTTACCCAGCAAAGCTAGCATTCAGAATTGAATTTCAAATAAAGAGCTTCCCAGACAAGAAAAAGCTAAAAGAGCTCATTACCACCCAACTGGTATTATATGAAATGCTAAAAGGTATCCTTTGAGAAGAGGAAGAAGAAGAAAAATTAAAGATAAAAATTATGAACAAATATATATCTATCAATAAGTGAACCTAAAAATCAAGTGAATAAGAAATTTGATGAACAGAATAAACTGGTGAATAGAATAGAATCAGGGGCATAGAAAGGGAGTGGACTGACAATTCTCAAAGGGAAAGGGGTGTTGGGGGTTCGGGAGGAGACTGGACAAAAATCGTACACCTATGGATGAGGACAGTGGGGGAGGGGGGATAAGGGCAGAGGGTGGGGTGGGAACTGGGAGGAGGGGAGCTATGGGGAAAAAGAGGAACAACTATAATAATATGAACAGTAAAGATTTTTTTAAAAAAAGAAGATAGTATCTTTAAAGAATGGATATTTATTGCACAGAGAATGAGGACAAAAGAAAGAAGGGAATTTCAGGTCAAGACAGTATGTGCAAAGGCATAAAGTTGTAAAAGAGCATGTCACGAGAGAGGAACACCAATTAGTTCAGTGCGACCGGTATATGCAGCGCAAGGTGAGGGACAAGAACATGTAGGTTATGCAGGGGCCAAGTCATAAATAACACTGAGCCAAGTGCCTGGGAGGTTGGATTTTATCCTGGGAGCAATAGAAGGGTTCAGACAGGAAAGTGTCATGATCAGAGTTACATTTTATATAGGAAGTTCTAATGGTAATATGGAATGGGGCCTTCAAAATACAAGAAGATTTTTCAAGAGGCTACTGCAGCCACCATGGTGAGGGCCTCAATTAGGAACCTGTGGCAAGTATATGACCTTCACATGCCCAGTTCTTTCTTTGATTAAGGCAGAAGCTCATCTGGCACTTCCTGAAAAATTTTCTGAGCTCTCCTAGGAAGGGAACTTCATATGTCTAAATCCTCTTCATCTTTAAGGTAGTGGTTCTGATACCACCTTCTCAAAAAGAACGATATCTAAGGAAGCAACACCCTCAACACACATACCTATTCAATAGTAATTTCCATGAGAGTAAGGACCACAACTGTCTTACTGACCTTTGTAGCCCAGAGCCCGCACATAGTAGGAGCTTGAGAACATGTGTTAAATAAATGAACTAAAGCCATTCTCATACTCAAGCAATGTGCAGAAGACTCTTGGGCCCAGGCCAGTGAGGAGAAAGGCTCTTATATGCTGAGATCATGACTGAAAGGACGGAAGTCACAGTTAGAGGAGTCTTCATGAGTGGCTTTTCTCTGGTCCCTTATCTTGCCTTCCATATTACTGCAGTGCTACTGGGTTAAAGTGTGTTCATTAGCTCTTTAATGTAATCAATGAACAATTAACACTAAGGAGTATGAAAACCTATTTTTGTCAGAGGCAACTTTCCTTACCTACATGGAAGAATTATCTACAGAATGAAGCAACTTGGGGGAAAAGAAGAGAAGTGGAGGGGGAGATAACAAAGGACAGGAAAGGGAGGAGAAACGTAGGAAAAGAAGAAGAAGAAAAAGGCAGGACAAAGAGGTAGAAAAAGCAAGAGTGAGATGGATGAAATACAACTATATTTCATCCCTTAGACTTTGCAGCTATGTAAACCAAGAACTTACTATTAAAGTTAAGTTGATTTGTTTTGTTTTGTTTTTTACCTTCTAATGAAAGAGTCCTGCCTTAGTTAATACCAATTTTATCATCACTCTATCTCTATACCTATCTATTAAAATATTATTTTCTTCAAGAAAATAGTTCATAAATTCACTTGTCTAATTCTTTTCTTTATCTTTGTCTGTTCTTCTAGAAGTTTTCATCCCTTCCTTCAAATTTTAAAAGAGCCAGAGGATGGAAAAAACTTTGTAGGGGTGATTCTCACAGTTTATTTTTGTTATGTTTCTCTCAAATCTCCTTACATGTTTATGTTAGATATTACTGTGGGTCTCATGTTATCCACAGAATCTTAAAAGGGATTATTAGCATAGCTGTGGCTTGCTCCCTTTAAAATAAACCCCAACTAACTTGGCATTTGTATTCCTCAAGGGATCATCTCTTTCCAGATACACAATACTAAATATTTTAATCAAATATGTGATCAAAAATATTTTCCATTTCACTTCTTTTATTTATTTAATGGAATCATATTACCCATGCTTTTTGGATGAGAATTAATTTGGAATAAAGAAAGGCTCAGCTTTTATATTCTAAAATATGAGAAAATCATTTCTTGTTTCTGGGACGTATAAAATGTTCATCTAATTGTGTGTTATTTGATACAGTCTGAATAGTTCAAGAATGGATTTTAAATTACATATACTAATGCGAAATTACATTAATTGTTCGCTTTACGAAATCTCTGTCATGGTTAAGGGGTTAGGTTTAGGGTATGCCTTGAGCAGGTTACATAGATCCTTTTAGGCTTCTCCCACTATTTTAATTCTCCTCTCCTCTCATTCCTCAGTGTGGTCAGATAGTTCCACATGTCTGCCTCTTTAAATCCCAGGGCACAAAGCAAAGGTTACTGCTTTCACCACAAGTTCATGAAAGCTTCTGGGTTGAACCAAGATTGATTCAATGTCACACATTCAATACCACAGCTCTGTTCTTACTGCTGGTCTCTGACATTTATTTCTGCCTAAGCCTTCGTCTGCCTTCCCCTTCCCCTTCCCCTTCCCCTTCCCCTTCCGCTTCCCTTCCCCTCCTCCTCCTGCTCCTTGTTCTCCTTCTTCTTGTTCTGCCTCTTCTTCTTTGTTTTTCTTCCTGTTTTCCTTTCCCAGATTTGCATACCTCCTGGTTCTTACTCTCCCTGGGGTCTGATCTCCCACCCGCTCTGTTTCATGGCTGGTCCTGACTTCCCTGCTAACAATGCACATTCTGGCTTCCACTGATTCACAAACTGCTAACCCCTGACTGATATTTATTTCTCCCAAGTCTTGCAGCCAGCCACAATCATTTGTGGGTTCCCAGTCCTGGTTCAGATTCATCACATGTGCCGCCAACACTTACAGACAATCAAGTGGGGAAGCTCTGACAGAGAATCAGGAACCAAGAGAAAAACGAACACTACCAAAACTACCTCAAGAAGAAATAGAAAATTAGAACAGAACCATAACAAGCGAGGAGACTGAATCAGTGATTTAAAAAAGAAATGCCCAGGGAGAAGGACCCAGGTCCCTAGAGAGTCACTATTGAATGCTAATAAACATTCAATGAAGAATGAGTGCCAATTATTCACAAACTCTTCCAAAAAAAAAACAAACAAAAAGGAAAGAGGAGGGAACACTTACCAAATCATTCTATGCAAACAGTTCTATCCTGATACCAAACGCAGACAAACACGTTACAAGAAAACAGTAGAACAACACCTCTTATTAATATGGATGTGACTAGACAAGAAAAATAAATAAAAGTCATCCAGATTGGAAAGGAATAAATAAAACTGTATTTACAGATAATACAATCTTCTTTATAGAAAATTCTAAGGAATCCACTAAAAAAACAAGTAGGGCCCTGGCTGGGTAGCTCAGTCGGTTGGAGAATCATTTGGGTACACCAAGGCTGCAGGTTCAATCCTCAGTCAAGGCACATACAAAAATCAACCAACAAATGCATAACTACCAGTAAGTGAAACAAGTCTTTCTCTCTCTCTTTCTCTCTCTCTTTAAAATCAATACATAGAAATTTAAAAAACAACTAGAAGTAATAAATGAGTTCATCAAAATTGCAGGTTATAAGATCATAAATAAAAATCAATTGTATTCCTAATTTTTAAATGATCAGCGCAAAAATGAAATTAAGAAAGCAATCCAGTTATGATAGCATCAAGAATTATATAGTTAGGGCCCGACTGGCAGGTTCAGTGGCTGAGCACCAATCTATGAACCAGGAGTTCAATGTTTGATTCCTGGTGGTGGCATAAGCCCAGGTTGTGGGCTCGATTCCCAGTATGGGGTGTGTAGGAGGCAGTCAATCAATAATTCTCTCTTATCATTGATGTTTCTAACTCTCTCTCCCTCTCCCTTCCTCTCTGAAATCAATAAAAAGTATATATATTTTTAAAAGAATAACATACTTAAGAATAATTTAACAAAACAGGGCAAAATTAATGCTCTGAAAATATTTCTGAAAGAAATTAAAGGTCTAAATAAATAGAAAAACATTTCTCTATTCAGAGATCAGAAAAGTTAACACTGTTAAGATGTCAATAATTTCCAAACTGATCTACAGATTCAATGTAATTTGTGTCAGAATTCCAGGTGACCTATTTGCATAAATCAATAAGCTGATTCTAAAAATCTTATGGACTCGTAAGGGACCCTGAATAGCCAAAACAATTCTGAAAAGAAAAAAATAAAGTAGAAGGATTCACACTCTCAATTTCAAAATGTACTTACAGAGCAACAGTCGTCAATATATTGTGGTATAGGCATAAGGATAGACATAGATCAGTTGAATAGAATTCAGGGTCTAAGAATAAAGGCACCCATCTGTGGTCAACTGATTTTCAACAAGGGTGCCAGGGCATTCAGTGGTGAAAGAACAGTCCTTCCAACAAATGATTGTGGAACACTCACATTATTGTGGATAGCCACATGCAAAAGAAAAAATTTGGACCCTTACTTTACACCATAAACAAAAACTAACTCAAGAAGGATTAAAAATATAAATGTAAGAGCAAAAATTAAAAACTCTTAGAAGAAAATATATGGGTATATATTCATTACCTTAGGTTTGGCCATGGTTTCTTAGCTATGACACCAAAAGCAAGAGCAACCAAAAAAAAAAAAAATCAGTAAGTTGCACATCATCAAAATTAAACTTTTATAAAGATAGATAGATAGATAGATAGATAGATAGATAGATAGATAGATAATACAACTTAATCATTTAAAAAACATAATTAAAATTGGGCAAAGAATCTGCATAGGCATTTATGCAATATTGGCCAATAATAGAGTCCAAATTAGAGAAATCTTATAGAAACAAAAGTGGATCAGTTGTTGCTTGAGGCGGGAGGTGGCAGTGATGTGAGGGTGGAGTGGGGATGGAGAGTGAGGGGGTGATAGCTAAAGAATAGGGAGTTTCCTCTTGATGTGATAAAAATGTTCTAATATTGACTGTGGTGATGGCTGCACATGTCTGTGAGTATACTAACACCCATTGAATTGCATGCTTTAAAGAGCAAATCGAATGGTGTTTAAATAATATCTCAATAAACTCTTTGAGAAAAACAATAATCAGATCCACTTAAGGGTTATATTTGATGACTTTTCAAAACATTAAAAGCTTTGAACATCTAGTACAAATCCTTGAAGGTTTAGCTTCATGGATCTGTTTATTTTGCAATTACTGAAGGTTAAAGGAGCATTCTCAAAAATTGTTACTTGGGAGCTTAGAATTTCTACTTGTGACTTAAGCATAAGTTCAGCACCCATCATGTCTTTCAAAGGAAGATTTATTTGCCTTATTAACAAATCAAGAGTACCGAGTTTCTGTCTAAGAGAGCAGAATAATGGGAAAAGACTAAATGTTTTATTTGCTCAGATTATTGAGAGAAGTATGCTAGAGATTAATAGAGGGGTTTATATTTCTTTAAGAGTTACTAGCATTTCAAGTTCTTAAAAGGGGAATAATGCATTAAAGTCCATTTAAAACTTATAAGAGTGACATCAATGACCATAAAGTAGAGACTGAAGGAGTATTTCAAGTAAAAGTTCATTACTAGACCAACTACTGGCTATCAGCAATGAAACTAAATACAGAGTTATTGAGTTAGGGATAAAAGGGGGAAATACATAAAGTCTGAGGAAGGAGCTGTACCAATAATTGGGCTGGAGATGACAACAGAATTAACTAGCAGGCAAAACTAGAGAAAACAGAAAAAGAAAAGAAAATGTAAAATATTTAAATGGGTGCTGGAGAATATGATAATTTTAATCAGATCATTTTTACTAATTTTCTCACCTGTTTACCAATGGCTGAGTGTTACACAGACAACAATTTTTATTATATAATAAAATATATCTAAAATAAGGTAGATCTGGTGATTTTTTTTTTTTAAATGCTGTCTTGTGCCTGCTTCCTATATTAGCAAAGAAAGGCTGAAATTGAGGTTCTAGTCTTAATCAATACGTGCCTAATCTGAAGGGATAGTGGGAGGATCAAGCCTTTACAGGGGAGATATCTACACATTAGTGAAAATTAGAACTTTTGAATATTTTTCAATTAGAGAAAAGCCAATACATTTCTGTAAGAAGAAATCATGCTAACTAACCTATGAAATTCTTTCAGAAGGAAAACAGATTTGTGGACAAGGAGAAATTATAATGCATTTTATTTTTGGAAAAATCTTTAACAATGTTTATACCAATTGCTCTATCTGAACTGAGTTAGCTTAGAATTAGACAGTGGGTTTTTATCGTGTATAAAGAATTAATATCAAGGTAATAGAAAAAAACATTATTAAAGGAAGAAATGTAAATTGTGGTATTTTCCAATGAATCTATTATAGGCCAATCTGATTTAATGGCTTATTATGTTTTGGAAAAGAGCATGCTCAGTAAAATCTCTAAATTGGAAAAATGATACTAAACTTTTATAGGGAGTGAGATGCCAAAATGTCAGGGATAAACTATGCAAAGTGAAAGATGAATTTTGGCCTAGATATAAGTCAATAAACATGTTAGCAGGCAAATACTCCTAGCTCTAGTTAGGGATGGATTTGATTGCTAAGTCACATGGAACACAGGAATCTAGGCGTCACTGAGGCTATTCTTTAAAGTTATCCTGATGTGCTGTTGAGATTCAAAAGGTCAATGCTAGGTTATTGTAAACAAAACCAAGGGCATCATTATTTATTCTGTCCATGAGCAAACTGCTATGGTAACTGCTTCCAGGAGATTTGGTTCTGAGACAGAGCCAGAAGTGGAGTAGAGGGAGCTGGCCATGCAGGACCTGCTTTTCCGCCCTGTACAATAATTACCATGTGGCATTAACATACCCATTACGACAGAATACCAGGTTGGTGGCTGCATTAGTAAGAACCCAAATGGCATTTCTTGGGCTCTGTTAGATGTAAGAAAATGGAAGGAGACACTCACACAGTTACTACTGAGAAACTATAATGTGGAAGATACTCTCTGGGTGCGAAGTAAAATGCACGGATGAATTCCACAGGGTCCCTACCTATTTGAGCTCCAAGTCTACCCAGAGAAATAAGACAACTGCAACAAGAAGGAGATAACCATTCTGCTATATGAAAACTATGAATGTTGGTGTTCAGAGGAAGGAGAAATCAAACACAGGCATTTATCTATCCATTCAGCTAACATTTATTGAGTACTATTCTTCATTCATGTCTAACATCAATAGTTATTTACTGTTTACTGTGTGTTAGCCACCATTCGAGGTGTGAGGGACATAGCAGTGAACAAGACAAGGCCCCTATTCTCAGGAAATTAAATTGTATTTTTGTTGTTGTTGTTGTTAAGAGATGAAAATAAACCGAATAACATCAGATAGATAAGTGCTACGAGGAAAACAAAACCAATGAATGTGATGAAGTGGCTGGAGGTTAGTGGCTCCTTTATATGGGATGCCAAAAAGAGTCTCCTGAGAAGTGAGACCTGCTGGTATGAAGGAGCCTGGCACATGGAAATATAAAGGAAGAATGTTATAGGTAGAGGGAATGACGAGGGCAAATGTCCTGAGGTGAGAACGAACTTGATACGTTTGAGAAAGAGAACAAAAGAACAGTTACAGCTCAGCGACCCTGAGAAAGTTAGGCCGACTGGCTGGAGAAAGACCTGGTTCTTGCCTTTGAGGATCTCTCACAGCCCCCTGGGAAAAAGAGAACATGTAAGCATGAGAACTGGAGGGGTGCACAGATAGATGAGAGGCATGGATTTTTTTTACATGTGAAACAGGAATGAAAGATGGTAGGTTATCAACCTGCTGACCCCTTGACGTGGGCCTTCTAGCCTTCAGAGCTGTGGGAAAATACATTTCTGTTTCTTAAGTCACTTGGTCTGTGGCACAGGAGCCCTAGCAAACTAATATCTGACTTTGCAGGAGGAGGAAGTTGGATATTTGTAAATAGCATGAAGGACCATCATGATGTCTTTATTTACATAAAATATACATAATTTTACTAGTTGTTAATCCAAGTTTATAGAAAAACTAGAGAGGCCCAGTGCACAGATTTGTGCACCAGTGAGGTCTCTCGGCCTGGCTTGCAGGATCAAGCTGAAACCAGCTCTCTGACATCCCTTAGGAGTCCCAGATTACGAGAGAGTGCAGGCCAGGCCTGGGGACTCCACCAGTGCATGGGATGTGGGAGGTTGGCCAGCTGGAAAGGGACCACAGGAGGGCTTCAGGGTGTGTCTGGCCCATCTCGCTCAGTCCCTGATCAGCTGGACCCCAGCAGCAAGCTAACCTACAGGTCAGAGTGTCTGGCTCCTGGTAGTCAGTACACATCACAGTGAGCGGTTGAGTGGCTTTAGCATATCATTAGCATATTACACTTTGATTGGTTGAACAGCCAACTGGCCGGCCAGACACTTAGCATATTAGGCTTTTATTATATAGGATTCCTTCACTTAACATTGTGTAACATGTCTGTGTTTTTTTATGCTGACATCTCATTTTCATTATTAAATTGCTGCATTCTATAGTCTAAAGCAGTGGTTCTTAACCTATGGGTTGCGACCCCTTTGGGGGTTGAATGACCCTTTCACAGGGGTCGCCTAAATACATCCTGCATATCAGATATTTACATTACGATTCATAACAGTAGCAAAATTGCAGTTATGAAGAAGCAATGAAAATAATTTTATGGTTGGGGGTCACAACATGAGCAACTGTATTAAAGGAACTGCATTAGGAAGGTTGAGAACCACTGGTCTAAAGTATTTAATTGACAATTTTTGTGCTAAAAATATGAAAGTATTAATTGCAAAATCAAACATTTAAAAAGACTGTAAAATTTTCAGTTAACATCAATTTCCAATAAATCAATAACTATGAGGTACCTAAAGGGGAAATGGAAAATAAATAATAAAGATGGTAAGTTATGAATTATATTTTCCTAAAGAGCTAGGAACGTAAAGCTGAGGAAGAGGGACTATAGCAAGGACACTACTAACAAAAGTCGAGAACTAAGCCCAAGATCAGGCTATATTGCAGGGGTAGAAGCAAAGCAACAACTATCCGACAACTGGGAGCCTAAGTTTTTCGTACAATAGGATTTGAATGACGCCTGAAGGCTCAATAAGGTCACCCTCCCCGCCCCCCCCCCGCCCCTTTTCCACTGGACCCCTCTCACGACTCACTGAGATCTCAGTTTCATTTATCTGACTTAAGCTTTTGCCCAATTAAAATGCAAAGGACCCTAGGAGAAGAAATATTCTACTTATGACTGGGCAGTGTATTATTGGTACTCAGTTTCTTAGGGTATTTAATCTTCCAGAGGTCTCTGTTAGAGGGCATGGCAACACCTTGGTGTGAATTTGTGTGGGAGATTACAGTTCTTCCATCTTTAGAATGAGGCAGGGGATAGGAAGGAGGCTGGGCCTTCTCAGCATCAGAAGAAATTGATAGTTTTAGGAAGACAGCAGAGAGGGCCTTATGAACTCAGGTTCATAGTCTAAGGACTGGCTTCCCTGTGAGACCTGAAGAAAATGACTTAATTATTTGGAGTCCCAGTTGCCTTATCTGAAAGAATGCCAGCCCAAGAGATTTGCTGTGGAGATTTCATTGGATAATTAAAGTGAAAGTGCCTGTTAAATGTATATGTCTAATGGCTCTCCTTTCCTACTAACGCCTTTTGCCCCAATTCAGGGGCACAGTTGGGTATTGGGGGTAAACAGTCTGGGTGGGGCAAAGAGTATCCATAGACTCTGAGGAGAAAGGGAGAACAAGGCAGGGTCACTAGGAGAATCTAGAACGTCTTACTGGGCAACAGAGAGGAGATAGGTAAAAAAAATGAAATTTAGTTTTATGCTCAAAATTATTCTGAGTAGAAAAGCTATGGAGTCCCTGGAGTAATGGATTTTCTCCCTTCTTAAGGCAGGAAGCTAACACAGGCATTGGTTTCAAGGGTGTTAAAATATAACAGGGCTAAAATAATTCATTGCCAGGATTTTTATTAGAAAATCCAAACCTAAGAACCACCAGCCCCACGTGCCAGAATTTAAACCAAGTAACCTCAGATCAATCCACAGTACATCCAATGAGGGATTTACACAAACATTTACGCTGCCTGCCCTGGGATTGCAGCAAACAAGCTGTAGTGAAGTGAATTCCTAGGCCTCTCTAATACCGCATTAGTCGAGGTTCACATCCATTGTTTCCTGCCAGGAAAATGGGTTTTTAAATGGGCTTCCATTTGAAGATGGCTCCATGCCAGACTGAATAGGGCTTTTTGGAGGCACTGAAACACTCAAATGTCACTGGTTGGAGTCAAAGCAACTTCAGCTCATGCAGTTCTTTTTAATGCAATTATTTAAAGAAACAAGAAGGCAGAAATAAGGACACTGGTATCAGAGGGACCGCAAAATCCATTGAAATGGCATCTACTGACGGAGTCGAGTGACCTCTGTTAGGCTCTTAGTCCTATTAATAAACTAAATGTAGGACTTAATTGGATGAAGTGACAGATGTCTAATATTTTTCATGCTTATGTACACGGAACAGGTTCCAACCAGCCTCGCATAGATTCAGGCACTCACCCTCTAGATTGGCCAATTTATTTTGAGGCAAGGAGGCACTCCCAAACATACCAGACTCCTTGGAACTATGTTAAGTGGTATTGATGATGGCCAAGCTGCCAAGGGTGTCAGATGCATTTAAAAGTGAGCAGAGCCCAGGCCTGATGCTCCCCTGGGTGGGGACACAGATGATTTCAGGAGACCATGGCCCTCAGCCAAGGATCTCGTCCAACACAATGCAAATCGAGACAATATGAAGGATTTTGGAGTTGCAGCTCTTGTCTCTAGAAAGTTAGTGAGAATGTTGGTGTTGTTATTAGCAGCATTTGACTTCTCTTTTTAAAAGAATTTTTTTAGTTGATTTCAGAGAGGAAAGCGGGGAGAGAGAGAGAGAAAGAGAGAGAGAGAGAGAGAGAGAGAGAGAGAGAGAGAGAGAGAGAGAGAGACATCAATGATGAGGAAGAATCATTGGTCAGCTGCCTACTGCACACACACTAGGGATCGAGCCCACAGCCCAGGCATGTGCCCTGACTGGGACTTGAACCGTGACCTCCTAGTTCATAGGTTGATGTTCAACCACTGAGCCATGCCAGCCAGATTTGACTTCTCTTTTTATTCTCTTTGTTTAATTCCCTTTTAGAAGGGACAGTGCAACATTGAGATGAGGGCCAGACTGTCAGCTAGATTCTCTGGGTTTGAACAGTGGCTCTATCACTTACCAAATGGGTAACTCTAAGCAAGTCACTTACCCTCCCCCGGCCTTAGTTTCCCTATATATAATGGAGATAACAGTAACACCTACCTCAAAGATTTGCTTTGAGGAATAAATAAAATATGGACTGCCCTGACCAGTTTGGCTCAGTGGATAGAGCGTAGGCCTGCAGACTGAAAGGTCCCAGGTTCAATTCCGGTCAAGGGCATGTACCTTGGTTGCGGGCACATCCCCAGTAGGAGGTGTGCAGGAGGCGGCTGATCGATGTTTCTCTCTCATCGATGTTTCTGACTCTCTATCCCTCTCCCTTCCTTTCTGTAAAAAAATCAATAAAATATATTTTTAAAAAACAGGCAAATAGTCTATGTTTTTAGAAATCGTGATAGCGGTTACTTTTGGAGTGGTGGTACTTTCGGGTGGGAGACATGGGGGAGGCTTCTGGTATATGGTAATTCTGTTTCTTTTTCAATTGAATTTATTGGAGTAACTGGTTAATAACATGAATTTCAGGTATACAACTTCACAATATGACATTGTGTGCTCAATTCTCTGCCTCTTAATTTGAGTAATGACTATATGAGCGTGTTCAGTTTGTGGAAATTCATTGGCCCACATACTTATTATATACATTTCTGCATGTCTACTGTATTTCCATAAATTAAAAGCAATATACGAAACTCTGATGGCAAAATTCCAAGCATTAGCCATTAGATGGCAAAATACCAACTGCGTAAGTGTTTAGGAAGCTACTGCCTCTCCTATGGATGAGTTTAGCCCTAAACATAACACAGCTAAAGCTAGTTTATTCTGCAGTCCTGAGAAACAAACTTTGCTCAGCAAATTTGCTTCAGAGGGTAGCCGGGATTCAAGATGACGATAGTAATTTTTCCCAAAGTGAGAAACATCTACATGAAGTCAAGTAGCTGTATCCAGTTGCAAGTCACCATGCCCAATGCAGCACGGCTAACGTTTTATGAACTCTGAAGAAGGAATTGTACATATGTTATCTCACTGACTATAGGAATTTTGAGAAGTAGCTGTTATTTCCTTCATTTTACAGGCGAGAAAATGAAGATTCCAACACATACTGGACTCCTTGGAAAATGATGGGTATCATTGATGCCTATTATTATTAAGTTATTATTAAGTCCTGTGTTATTCAGGACTCTGTTTATTGCAAGTAAGAATCACCCGATTCACACTAACTTAAAAGAAAGGGGGAATTTTTTGGTTCCTATGTCTGGAAAGTGTAGGGATATAGCTAGTTTCTAGCATTCCTGAATCCACAGTCTCAGGTTCTTTTACATTGTGGTCTCATCGTCTCTTGGATAGGCCTGTTCCATGCATTCCCAGCTTTACACTCTATCAACCCCACAATCTAGCAAAAATCAACAGTCTCTCCCAACAGTTCTGGCAGAAACATCTGGAGAAGGTTCTGATTGATCCAAGTAGGGTCATGTGTACACCCCTGGACCAGCTGACGGGCCAGGGAAGACAATTATGTTCTCACTGTTATGGCTGGGTGAGATCAGGGATTTGCCACACAACTCACATGAAATGAATTTCTCACAGGGAAGAGGAGCTCTGTTACCAAGGATGGGCAAAAACAACAGACTTCCCCCAAAATGCCCAAGGACGATATCCTGGGAACCCAAACATTGTTGACCAGTGAATGTTTCAATACCCTTATTTCCATGCACTACACAATGCTTTCACTTGGTATTGTTACATTTCACAACAAAGAACTTTGAAATGAATGTTCTCATTAAAGTCTTACAATAAACACTAGGAAGAAAAATATTTTCATTTCCTAGATGAAGGAACAGGCCAATAAAGTTAATGACTTATGTAAGGTTATACAGCTGGTAGTGGACCCCAATTTGAAATGAGGTCAATTTTACACCAAAGCTTCTGTTCTAGTCCCCGTACCTCTCAGCTCCCCCATGTATGTCACATGAGGTTTTTTTAGTCATAATTATTACTTTTCAAGCTTAGGTCATTGCTCAGGCATACACCCTAATAAAGGTATACCACCCTGTCTTTAAAACAGTCACAGGCCAGCACCAGCACTTTTCTAGAAATCAAAATCCATCTTGTAATGCAGTGGCGTACCAAGGCCCACTGTGGTGCTGTTACTATCCCTGCAGTGACCATCATGTGGGACAGCCCACTGGCTTTTCTTTAAGGCCCAGAGTCCGCCTGCAGGACAATGCTCAAGGCTGCCTCCAACTGTTTCTCCCTTCTGGCCACACAGTCCCCCAGCCTGGGGTGGAGGCAACATTCCAGGGTACAGGATGGTGTGCCCACCAGCTGTGTGCTGCTGCTGCTCCCTGCTCTATTCATACCCTGTAGGTTTTAGGCTGTGATGCTCAGATTTGTCAGGTATGTTGTTGATGATGCAGAAATTCCAAAAGTTGTGAAGCTCTCAAAGTGCTTACAGTGGAGACAGTGTCTGTGTCTCAGTTTTTAATTCCATCTATTTGGAATTGTGAAAACTGAGTGTCCATTCTTCAGTGCCCACAGCAGCCTTATATCATCAACAACAAGCCTTCACTGAATGCCTTTTGTGTCTGGGCTTGTGGGCAGCTACCTATGTGTGTCTCCTCTAGAATCAGGCTCACCTGGGACGATTTAATGGCATCCGGGAAGTTATATGCCCCCATCCAAGTGAAAAGAGACACTGACCTACAATAGCTTTTGATGTAGTGCTCCTCCGTGTCAGTGAGGCATGGGATTGCTAAATTTTGAGGCTGTCAGAGGCACAACAAGCTCTCAGGTGGTGAGGCATTGCTGTAGGATGTACATGAGGTGAGTAGAAACCCTGGGAAGAACTTACTGAATGTGCATTGTGTGCCAGACATTGTACCAACATTACCTGTTGTAGGTCAGGTTTCCAAGGAAACAGACTCTGGGGTGTAAGTTCACTGGGACATGATCTGCTCACCAACTGAGAGGGAAGAAGGAAGCAGGATCAAGCGTAGGGAGAAGTGGAGTGATGATGAGGTTGTCATGGAAGCTCAGCCAGTCGTCCCACAGGAGGTCTCTGGAGCTGGATGGTCTCTTTTGTCCTAAATTGAGGTAAGGGGGAAAGCCTCTGTGCCCTCCCCATAGGCCACTGGTGTGTCAGTGGAGGCCAGCTGACCCCGGGGAAGTGGAATGATTTGAGGTGACCGACTCCTCTCAGCTGAAGGCAGTTTCTGGAAGAGGATCAATAGTCAACAGGCTATGTCCGGGCAGCAGGGGAGGAAGAGGAAGGAGAGGGAGGGGGAAGTGCCTTCGTCTTGAAGGGTGATGAGGCAGCATATCACGACACCTTATATTATTATTATTAATCCTCACCTGATTATATATTTTTCCATTGATCTTTAGAGAGAGAATAGAAAGGAGGAAAGAGAGAGAGAGAGAGAGAGAGAGAGAGAGAGAGAGATGAGAGAGACTCATCAATTGGTTGCCTCCTGGGCCAGGGATCAAACCTGCAATGGAGACACGTACCCTTGACTCAGAATCGAACCCAAGACCCTTTGGTGCTTGGGCCAGCACTCTAACCACTGAGCCAAGCTGACCAAGATGCATCTTATATTATTTAATTCATTGACAATCCTGTGAAGTAGTTATTATAATTGTCATTTTCAAGTGAGGAAATCTGAGACTCAGAGAGGTCATCTAGTCTATCCAAGTCCACATAGCCAGGATGTGAGCCCAGGTCAGATTGCCTGCAAAAGCCAGATGCCTTCTGTACACCACCTGCCCTGAAAAGGAGCAAAAGGAAAAGCAGGGCGAGGATTGAGGAACGCTGGAGATAAATAACCCCGCCCACCCACCTCATAATTTTGTCAGAAGTAGATTAGGAGAGCCAGGGAAAGTGGTTAGGAGCAGAGCCTAAAGGTATCTGGCTGGCTTTCAATGTCAGCTGCTCTGCTTACCACTTACCTTCTCTGTACCTCAAGTTTCCTCATTTGTGAAATAAAGAAAAATTGCCTCAGGGATTATTATCAAGTTTAAGTGAAATAATAAGTGTAACACATGCCACGGGCCTGGCAATGTGCTGGGCCTATACCAAGTACCTGCTAAACATTAACTTATTGTAACATTCCCATGAAGGTAGCTCTTTGAAAGTGCAGGTCCTCTTCTCTGGGGGGCTCTGCTGAGTCTTGCCTGCTGTGTGCAAAGAATGATGTCTCTCCCTGAGCGCCATACACATGGCCTCATCGCCAATAGACTCTCAGTTGCTCCAGGGACCTGGATCGTTTAAGAATCCAGTTTTTAGACGGTCAGGGGTACTCCAGAAATTTGAAAAGGAACCAAGCGCCAACCACACCTAACTCTTCAATGCATAATCCTGCAGGTAGAATAAATAAAAGAGGACGGTTAAAATAGCTCTTTCTTGTCTGCCACACACAATGCCTTTTATGGAAGTCAGTCTTTCAGAAATCTCGGACAGTGCGTGAGTGGAGGCTGTTCGCCTCTCAAAGAAGCCTCAGTTGAGTTTGTAATCCTTATCCCACAGGCTCTGGCGAGGAGTCAATAGCTTTGTCGCTGCAGTTTTCCCACTACTTCCTCGGGAAAGCAAAGCACAGGGAGCTAAACTCTCAGTGCATATTCTTTAGGTGTGTGGCCAGTGTTTTATTACCACATTCCCCCTGGAGCCACTCAGTAACTCAAAGTGAGTTCTGCCTTCAACTCAGTCCTGCCCACCACATAATAAAAAATACACACACACACACAAAAAAAAAAAAACAACACCCAGAAAGTTGTCAACCACTCTTTTTAAAAAATCATTATTTTTAGGGAGAATATGATTTACTCAAGTGTAGTGGGTTAAATGATGGCCCCCAAAATATGTCCACCTGGACCCTGAGAATGGGACTTTCCGTAGAAAACGAGTCTTTGCAGATGTGATTAAGGTAAGGATCTCAAGATCAGACCATCCTGAGTTATCTGCGTGGGCCTTAAATCCAAAGGCAGGGATCCTTATAAGAGAATGGCAGGGGGAGACACACAGAGATGGCCAGTGAGGGTGGTCGAGATCAATCTTGCTACGTATCCCAGCCAAGACACACCGATAGCCAGAAGCTGGAAGAGGCAAGGAGGATGCTCCCCTAGAGCAGGCATCCTCAAACTACGGCCTGCGGGCCACACGCCGGGTGTTTTTGCCGCTGCTGCCTGTCCTGCTTAAAATAAGGTATGTGCAGTGTGCTAGGAATTTGTTCATAGTTTTTTTTAAACTATAGTCCGGCCCTCCAACGGTCTGAGGGACAGTGAACTGGCCGCCTGTTTAAAAAGTTTGAGGACCCCTGCCTAGAGCCTTCAGAAGGAGTGCAGCCCTGCCAAGACCTTGATTTTGAGCTTCTGGCCTCCAGAACTATAAAAGAATGAAACTCTGTTGTTTTAAGCCACCAAGTTGGTGGCAATTTGTTACAGAAGCCAGAGGAAGCTAATCTCAATTGTTTCCTGTATAACCAATGAGTATATCTGTACTATCCATCAAGATGTTTATAATTCACCCAAACTGGTTTGGCTCAGGGGATAGAGAATCTGCCTGCGGACTGAAAGTTCCCAAGTTCGATTCCGGTCAAGGGCATGTACCTTGGTTGCAGGCACATCCCCAGTAGGAGGTATGCAGGAGGCAGATGATCAATGTTTCCCTCTCATCAATGTTTCTAACTCTCTATCCCTCTCCCTTTCTCTCTGTAAAAAATCAATAAAATATATTTTTTTAAAAATATGTTTATAATTCTTTCATATATTCAGTAAATAAAAAGTACCTGTTTTAAACAATATGATCCAACTTTTATTTAAAACAATACATGGCAATTATCCATTGCCTAATGAGTGTTTGCTCTACGTATTTTTTCAAAATGAGAACTTAGAAGGCCTTATACCCAAACATGCACTTACGAAAAGGCCCCAAATCCTGTCCTCTTGTCTAGATTTGAGGAAGTCATTGCTGGGATATGGCCAGACTCCCTCAATGGTCTGGAAAAGTCTACTTTTTCCTTCTCAATAGACCTAGACTAGAGATCAAAAAAAATTTTTTAAGTCCTCAGAAGCCAGGCAGGTATATTCTTCAATGAAATGGGCCGAAAAGAAGACATTCCGGCATACTGGTTACTATGGCAATGCAGGCAGAGCATCATTGTCTCAAGCTGCCTCCTTGTTGCCACAGAGGAGTTAGGCCAAATGTTACCAAATATCTTAATTTTTTGGAGACACTGGAAATTTGGATTTTTTCACATAAAATCTTGTTTTTTTACATGTGGGCATCTAATTCAAGTCCTCTTAAAACATTTTTCAAGC
This sequence comes from Murina feae, assembly GCA_004026665.1. Lineage (NCBI taxonomy): Eukaryota > Metazoa > Chordata > Mammalia > Chiroptera > Vespertilionidae > Murina > Murina feae. Next base: position 24,096 of record PVJC01001345.1, read on the forward strand.
CAAATAAAACATGGAAGCTCAGATCTCTGGGTTTCCACTTATGGTTTAGAAAACCTTTATAAATAAGAGCCATTCGACTCCAGAGAAGAAAAGAAACCCAGGCTTCAGAACACAAGGCCTCGGCTCCTTGGGTGGAGGAGATATGGAACAACCCTGTCATTCTTTGCTGATGAACCTACAGCCTTGAACACAGAGACAGTTAAGTTTGTACTATTCTGCCACATGAAATTTTCATAAATTGCCCTGCTAAGTAAGCGCTGTGCAAGCATCTGTCAAATGTTCAATGAATGCTTCCTATCGTCTTTGATATGATAGGTATAAATTCTTTCCTCCTCCTTTGGATAGTACAGGAGTTGGGATGGGGGTTGAATAAGTAGTTTCCAGAAAGGGATGGAAGAGCCTCTACTCTTCAGCCATCTTTGCCGTAAATATTCATTGCCCAAGTCCACAGGATGTGTTCAAAGACAGTGGCCCTATTTCCTTCATTATTCTCACTGCCATGCAGACCAATAGGAAACTTCTATTGCACCACCAAAGGCAACAGTTCTTAGTGCTCACTTTGGTCCCCAGCACTGCTGCTCTCCATCCTCATCAAAAGTCCAGTCCTGCCCTAGCTGGTTTGACTCAGTGGTTTGATTCCAGTCAAGGGCATGTACCTCGGTTGCAGGCTCCTTCCAGCCTGGGCCCTGGTCGGGGCTCATGCAGGAGGCAATGTTTCTCTCACATTGATATTTCTCGCTGTCTTTCCCTCTCTCTTTCCCTCTCTCTAAAAATCAATGGAAAAAATATCCTCGGGTGAGGATTTAAAAAAAAAAAAAGACAGGAAGTCCAGTTCTCCTGCGGAATAGCATGGAAGCATCTGGTCCACTGTGACCTTTCCCCCCTTGGGGTCCCTCTGCCTATTGGACAATCCAGCTCCAACACCTCTAGGAACCTAGGGGTTAGGGTTCGATGAGGAAGAGGCTTTTAAATCCCGCCAGGGAACTAAAGCAGGACAACTACCCAGGCTGCTTGAAGGAGTGGATCCAGAATCATGAGAAACAAATGCCTTTCCCCCACTTTCTTTCCGCTTACTGCAGAAAACAACAATTAACCTCAATGGATCAAGTTATTACATTATTATTAGGGAGAAAAACTCCTTCAATCCAGATTTTGGAGTCTATGCAGGAATCGGAAATCACTGATCTCTGGCTTCCATTAGAAAAGCTAACAAGCCAAGCAGAGCCCAGGAAGGTCAACAGCAGACCAACGGGGCAGGCAAGAGCAGCAGGGAGGCATTGATTTTGGGAAGGACTATGAAAACAGTCTCATTGGGCTCTTCAAAATTCAGGTCTCTCAGGTTTAGCGGAAAGTCTTCCAGGCCTAGACAATGACTTGCTCTCAATGAAGCTCAGTCAAGTTCATTGCTCAAACACCTCCAAGAAGCTGTGTGAACGAGAGAAAGCCTTGCTCTCTCTGTGTCCCAGCTTCTTCCCTAAAATATGAGAGCACCATTGTTCAGATCAGAAGAGGAAAACGTATTTTTTAATGTAGGCAATATGGTTTAAAATTTGCATTTTTAAAAGTTAGAAATGCCCTTGAGTAAACTGCCAACTCCTCACAGAACAGATAAACTTTTATTCTCCTCAGAACAATAAGATCCTAGCTACTCCGTTAAAACTTTAACGTAGCCTTGAGTGTTATCTAAGAATGTGTTACCCATTTTGTAAACCTTGTCAACTAGGAGGACTGGTTAGATAGGTTACTATGATTTAGGATTATAGTATTTATTCCAAAAGTTTTTGAAACAACATGAATTACCATATATCATACTAGAGGGTTAAAGTCAACAGTTCTTTTAACGTTTACAAAGGCTAGGCAATGATCGTGCATTTTGATAACAAAGAAGTATTAGGTCAGCACTGACAGTACAGTTGTAATTCTATCAACTGTGAATCTGAAATTTAAAATAATACTTGGGCTGATATCTTCCATACTGACTCAGTTTTAGCTCAGGAAACAGTATAGTCTACTTTTCAAATTTCAGAATTTAAGATGTGAGAACAGTGTATCCAAGTAATTTTTTTTAGACTCTTGATTCCTAGGCTCACTTTTTAAAATTATCAATAATACTATGTTAATAAATTCTCTTATTCCATGTTTTATAGAGAAAATAACTTGAAATGATACTAGAATAATTGCTATCTACTATTTGTGTTTTCCAGACACTTTTAAGACACGATAATAAAACAAAAGAATTATAGAAGTTGAGGGGACCTAAGAGAACTAGTTGATTCTCTAATTTTACAGATCAAGAAACTGGGCCCAGAGGTCTGGGTGAATTGACCTGGTCAAATTGATGTTACTAAATGATGCATACTCAAACTTATCACCTATTGATAATTATTTTAGAAAGATAGGCATTATAAATTATAAATTATCCTTATTTGTGCAAGGATACCCCTCCCCTTACTAAGGATGAGTTATTGTCAGAGGATCTGAATAATATAATTTGTGAATTGATACATTTTGAACTTACAATAATTGAACTTGAAGGCCTGCTCTCTGAGTGTTTATGCAGTGAAACAAAGGAACTTAATTAGAATAAGTCAATGTGGAATATTCCAGATGTGGGTAGAGCTGACCTAAGACTCAGTGTGTGGCCACCCATATCAGAATCACCAAGAACAATGGTATTCAAGGTTGTTTTTTTTGTTCTTTGCTCAAAATACCCTAAAAGAATTTTTTATCATAAGTTCATGACATAACAGATATCATTTCTGATATGACGTAAATATAAACATTCTAAAATAAAATGGTCCCATAAAATTCAAATGTACCTAAAATTGTATCAATATCACAATGATTATAATTATACATTAAAAACAAAACAAAAAAAATGCTGGAACAATTCCTTCTTTAACATTCGAAATTTTACATCATTTCTTTCCTCCTGATTCTTCCATAGAATGGGACAGCCACAAAACCATTCCAAGGACCCCGGGACTCAGTTCTGGTAAGAAGGTTGACAATTGGCCTCTCTGAAAATGTGGTAGTGGAGATGTGTCCAGGGCAAGGAGCTGTCAGCAGGGGTGACTTCATTCTGCACAAGGTCTCTAAGAGCACCAAATTAGAAGGGCGTGGAAAAAGTGCCACGAAGCAAAGCAGCTATGGAGAACTAATAGCTCACGAGGCCTCCTGTGGCCTCCGAGTCTTTGAGGGAGGCAATCTGATTAGATACCAACTAAAACAAAAAAGCGGGGTTGCTCAAGTGCAAGGCAGTGCGGATCCAGGTCCTGCTCGGCTGACCCTGCTTCCCCCTTCCCAGGCCTCCTGATGCTCCCACACTCAGATGTCGCAGCCAAGAGGTTCACAAATGCAGTCATCCTTTTCTCTAGTGAGAAGTTAGATTTGAATCTCAATTTTAAGTATGCAAATTAACTAGGCTGTCTCAGGTCTCCGTTGCGTGGAATCCAAAAAGGGAAACTTGGAATTAGCACACCAAGAGTCGTTTCAGCTTGCTCTCTAGCAAAGTCCCCTGTGGTCCCTGTAATTAGCAGGTTAAATCTTCTCCTCAGGTCAGACAGCTAAACTTGAGCCAGGAGGGCTTAAACACACGAACCAATCAATTCAGAGTTTGCTGTCCAGAGAGAAAAGAGAAAAATCTGCCAGCATCTTCTACTCATCCACACAAGGTTCCCAAGAGCAGAACTCAGCCCTCATTTCCTCTCACTAGAAATACACGGAGGAGAGAGGCCTACCTCATATAACTTCAAATAGAGCCACCACGCAGCTCTCTCAGACAGATTATACCAAAACAAGTCAAAGCAAAAGACAACTGTCTTTACTAGTTTTATAAGGAATTGCCTGGGAACCATTCCTTTTCAGACCTAATTATAGAGTCAGTGTTGAATTACAGAACAAGATGGTCTGAAAGTAAGTGTTCAACAAGCAGAACAAACAAACACACAAAGATAAAATGCAGCGGGCTCTCCCCGAGGGCTGCTGCCAGCGACAGCAGAAAAGGTTCTCTTTCACCAAGTCTGAGGTGCCCTGGAACACTTCATACCTCTCCCAGGAGACAGTTCCCCAAACTCCCCCTTTGCAAAGCACTTCTGTCATAAATAAACAAACTACATTACCCAGAATTCTCTTTGTTCAGACCTAGGGCTACATTTTAAACCACTCTGTAATTGTAAAAAAAAAAAAAAAAAAAGAATAGAAATGTTTAAATGTGACAACCTTTTGAAATACAGAGTTGACTCAGCTCATTTCAAATTTTAGCTCATCACCAGTGCCCACGGGCATGTTTTTTAAAGATAAAAATACTAAACTATTAGACTATGCCAGGATCAGCAAAGCAACAACCCAATGCTTTTTACATTCAATGGATACGTTACACTTCACTCATGCATAAGAAGCATAATCTCTGATTCCGCAGGTCTAGAATGAGCATTTCTAACAGGTTCCCAGCTGATGTCCATATGCTGCTGGTCCCAGATCACATTTGAAGGCCCCCTGATTTAAATGATCCACATGGGCCTGTTCCAAATCTGTGGGCAAAGCAGGCCCACAGTTACTGGTTTCTACAAGCTTTGGTCTAGCAGGATCTATGGAAACGAAGACCCTAGCCTTTCGTAGCAATGTTGGGGAGGCTGAAAGGCAAAGCAACTAGGTCCGGGAGATCCAAAAACAGACACTATGTGGTTCAAGTTCATTTTCCCAGTGAGGAAATGTATGCTTAGAGAGAATCCATCTGTGCAAAGTCTCCCAGTGAAGCTGTGATTGTGCTGGGGCAAGAACCCAGACGGCATGGCTCTTGCCAACGCTGGAATGAAATGGGACCAGCAGACCTGGCAAGAAATGGGGAAGCTAACACGATTCTGAGTCATACGGATTTCTCCGTTGGCTCCTACCTTGGCATCTTCCCTGCACTGGCGAGGTGTAATTCCTCTGCTCCAGTCACCAGCCCAGGAATTCCTTCCGTCCCTCCCTTTTTTATTTAGCTCCTTTATAGCCTAAGACAGGCAGTCAACATTAGGCAGCCAAGTAGCCACAGCATCCTTTAGTTACAGTGTTGGGAGAGTGAATTAATGGATGAAGAGCCATCTGTTTACTTTTCTATCTACCTCATCTATGTGATAGCAAGCAACAAGAGCATCTTCAAACTGCTACTCTGTCATTTATAAAGCAATTTATAAGAAGAAAATTGTTTAGGCGCACCAATCACTCCCACCAGCCACCAGGGGTCACATAAGTAGAAGTTTTCACTAGACCTTGCTAATTCACAAACCTACCCTCTCCCTCCACCGGCCTTGGTTACAACACATAATTCAGCAACTAGAATCCCTTGAAGAAGAAAAGAAAACACCTATAAAACTAGTCTTTTTCTAATTCCAGAGACATGAACCCCATTAGGAGTTCAGGCCAGGGTTCACAACAATCCATTATCTGAAAAGTAGATATACAGATAAATGATTACTTTGGTGAAGATACATCTTCTAAACACCACTCAGCTGGGCATTGTCCTTGAATTGAAGAATGACCACGTTTCATTGTCTTAGCCTTGAGCATGGTTATCATTGCCAGTAACTGAAAAGCTTAATTTGAAAGATGTCCATGTTGCCTAACTTGCAAATGCCTTTCATTTGGTTAGCCAGGGCTGCTGAAAGCACTGTTACAAGCGAAAAATCTGACTTCCCAACAGCTCCTCAAGGTGCCAGCTAGAAGCCTGTGCAGGTCAGCCTGCCAGGGCTGAGGCTGAAACCACAGCTACGTGCTGAGCTTTTTGCAGCTCAGCACCGCCTGGTGCAGCTGTTGCACTGGCCAGAGAAAGTGCTGGCAGCCCCAGGAGAAACACAGACTTAATTCACTTACACGAACTTTCCAGAAAGAGTGTTTTAAAAAGCATTTAAGGCGGACCAGGTGCACTTATTTTCTTTTTAAATCTCATTGCTCTGTCAGGTATTCCCAATTATGGTTTTAATACTATTTATGTGCAGTATTAATCATCCCTTGTTGCATTATACATTATAATGTATTAGAGGCCCGGTGCACAAATTTGTGCATGGGTGGGGTCTGGCTGGCTGGGGGGAGGGGCCATGGGAGGTTGGCTGGCCAGCCCCACCCCCTGGTCAAACCCCTGGTGGAGGGGACAATTTGCATATTAGCCTTTTCTTATATAGGATAAGTATGCTTTAAAACATACTTAATGAGTATTATTTTTTATATACTTGTTTATCATTTCTACAAACCCTTGCTTGTCACCCACTCATTCAAAAAGTAACCTTTTCCTCTGAAAAAATAAAAATAAAAAAAATAATAAAATAAAATAAATAAAACATACTTAATGATAATTAATGATTTCTTGGTAGATTTCTTTAGATGTACAACATCTAAATATCTATGCTACACTCTATATCATGAGTTGCTATTTAGGTTGCATGGAATTTTATTAGAAGTTTTTAAGCCATGCATACTTCCTTTAAATAAAACCATTTACGTGTGTGTGTGTGTGAGAGAGAGAGAGAGAGAGAGAGAGAGAGAGAGAGAGAGAGAGAGAGACTGGTCAGATATAAACAAAAAAAGAAAGCTGATTCAATTCAATATGTCATGCTGTTAAAATACTTGCAGCAGAGTAGGGAGACTGGATGAAAGAAGGTGAAGGGATTAGCCAAAAAGCATATACAGGTGTGTGTGTGTGTGTGTGTGTGTGTGTGTGTGTGTGTGTGTGTGTGTATAGACACAGACAACAGTGAAGTGATGGTCAGAGGGAAAGGGGGGTGCCAGGTGGAGGTGGGCGAAGAAGGGGGAAATGGAGACCAAAAGAGACCTTCCTTCGGGCGATTGGCACATGATGCAGTGTGCAGACGATGTTTTATCGAGCTGTATACTTTAAACCTGTATGGTTTGCAAGCCAATGTCACCCCAATAAATTCAATTAAAAATAAGTAAATTATTAAAAAAAAAAAAAAACTTCTAGCAGTCAACTGTTTCTACCATCAACAGGACGTGCAATGAAACTTCATCATGGGAGGGGGGTGTTGGACGCAAGTTATCACCTAAGTGAAAACTGCCAAGAACCTGAATAATTTTGAGAAATACTCTCTGTGGCCCTTCACTACGCTTAGAAAGCATTCAGGCCGCACGTACTCCAGCCCTAGCACAACAAAAGGCCTCCCAATGCCAGCAAGTAAAATCAAGTGCCAGAGCCATCCTTAAAGGTAAATATTTGGGAGGCAGCTGTTTGCATAATGTGATTTTAAGTGTGACAAGCACCCCACCCACAGAACAGCTATGCTACAGGCCGGGTCACGGATGCCTGCGATTCTGCCATTAAGGAGTGTTTCCATCCCAGTCAAAAACGTAGGAATCATCCTTAACTCCTCTCTCTCCTTCTCATTTAATCAATCACAAATTCCTCTTACAGGGCTCTTGACTCTGTCCCTTTATCTTCATTCCTCTGACAGGATGCTAGTACAGGTCACCGGCCAACTACTGCCAGGGTGCCTGCCTTGGCTCCTGACCTGCCTCTGTGCCTTCACAAACACTGCAACTAATGTGATCTTTTAACATGCAAATCCGATTATGACAATCCCAGCTTAAAACCATTAGCTGGCTCCTCATAGCAGTCCAGCTTCCTTAACACGGTTTACAAGGTCCTCTCAGTCTGGCCACTGTTGACTGCTCCAACCTCATTTCTTGCCACCGCCTGCTGTCAGCACACTCACCTCTTCTTCATCTCTCATTCTTGCTTCCAGGGCTTTGTACATATCATTCTTTTGCTTAGAACACTCCCTCCCACTTTCTACTCTTCTCCCCAAAGTCTATGTAACCCTAAATTTATCCTTCTTTAGCACTTTTTTACTATGTAAGCTTTACCTACATGACTATCTAATTTTCCCCCAATTAGACTATGTATTTCATGAACAACAGACTGTCACTAATTTACAACTGCATTTCCAGGACCTAGTATAATGCTTGTCACAGAATAGTCACTCAAGAAATATCTATTGACTAGATAAGCAAGTGAATTTTAATTAAAGTGCTATGTTCTGCCCTGGCCAGTTTGGCTCAGTGGATAGAGCATTGGCTTGCAGACTGAAGGGTCTCAGGTTCGATTCTGGCCAAGGACACAATGCCTGGGTTGTGGGCTTGATCCCCAGTAGGGGACATGCAGGAGGCCACCTATCAGTGATTCTCTCTCATCATTGATGTTTCTATCTCTCTATCCCTCCCCTTTCCTCTCTAAAATCAATAAGAATATATTTTTTAAAGTATTATGTTCTATTAATATAGTAATGTTGAGAATTCCCACTTCAGTGTGAATTAGTTCTGAAGAACCAGCGGACAACATAAAGGTAGTAATTAGCCAAGAGAGAAAAGCACTGGGAAGGAATGGAAGAGCAGATACTATTGGAGAGGTCAGAATAGGCCTTCATGGGTATAAAGAAAATAGCAACCAAAACTCTAGTTTCATCCCTGACCTCATCCCTGAGGTCACTACTAATGAAAGGTCCATTCCATGGCATGGTTTGAAATCAAGGTCCCTACACTGGGACCAGTGGCTTCACCCAAGACTAGCCAGGTGTCTGTGCCCCAACCCCAGGCCTGTATCAGACAGAAGTTGCAAAGGCAAGACCAAGACAGAGGGATCATTTCATCCTGGCCAGTTTGAACTCGTCTAAGCATAGAAGGCTGTGACTTTTTGCTTATCACAACCTTTAAGAAAAGTATTAAAATTTCACCAGCCCATATATTTCCCTCCCCAACTAAGCTTTTTTTATCTCTGATCAGTGTAGAAGAAGGATAATACTGCACGCCAAATTAGTTTGTTTGTTTATTTGACTACTGGCCTCAATCAATCACTCAGTGATGTTTCTGAGCAAGGGGAAAATAATAGCTTCTTCCTCCCACTCTGAGATTAGTGACATTCTCCAAGCTTCAGCCAGGTGCTTCTGAATTTTTTCCCCTCTGGATTATCTCCTTGGTGAACCAGTTCTGTAACGTGGCTCTCACTTTTAGATTTCGGTATCATACTAATGACTCCTAAATCTGAAACACCCACCCTGATCTTACAAGTAGACTCTAGCCTCACATTTTTCATTGTCTATTGGATTTTTCCTTTGAATATCTCACCAAGACTTCCAAAGCAACAAGTTCACGCTAACCCATTATTTTGCCCCCTCAAAAGGACATTAACCAAAAGCTGCACTGTCCTTACTGTGGTACCACTATTCTCCCAGTCACATGTCAGAATACTTCAGTTTTCCCACTAGAACATAATCTGCCACCTCTTCAATGAGGCCCACCTTGACTACTCCATATAAAATCACAACTCCATGACCCCAGCATTCTTGATCTCCGCCATCTGCTTTGTTAATTTCATAGCACCCCACTAGAATGAATGCAAGCACCACTGAACATAGGGGTCTGTGTCCGTTTTTATTCACTGATGTCATCTAGTGCCTCAAACAAGGCCTAACACACAATACTGATCAATAAATACTTGTTGAATTAAATAATTCATACCACGAGTATATATAACGAAGAATATATTTTAAAATACCTCTCTCCTCTACTTAGAACTTACATTCCATAAAGTAGGAGACTTCGTTTTGTTCATTGTTATGTTCCCAGAATCTAGAATAGTGCCAGGAATTACAGGTTTTCAATTTTTTAAAAAATTGCTGAATGATTGAATGGATAAGAATTCATTGAATTCCTTTTAGTATCAGGTACTCAAACAACTAACTATAATGCACTGAATGAAGATAGGTGGTAGAGTTAGGAATAAAATGCCATGGGAGCTGAGGAGTGACAGTATTCACACCTGGGTCTTGAAGGCGTTCATCTGCTCTACATGGCAGGCAAAAGCCCAACAAGGGATGAAAGTGTATGGTAAAGGGCAATACTCCTCAGATGTCACTCACATATGATCGGTCACCTGGGACTCTTGCTAAAATAGATTCTGGTTCAGTGGAGCTGAGGTGAGCTCTAAGATTTGTCATGTCTAACAAGGCCCCTGAGGTGCTGGTCCTCGGACCTTGCATTGAGTAATAACTGTACTCAACTCACCACCTCTATTCCTATGTCTTCTTTAATAGATTCCCATTTTGTTCATGTTCCTAACCCTCCTTCCCCCAGTACTCAATCCCAGCCCCAGCCCCAGGGTTAGACTAGGATTGGGCTCAAAGCCAATCAGTACAAAGGCATCCTTCTGGCTGGCTGCTGGAGCGAATGGGGATGGGGACAAAGGGTTTACAGTCTATGTTTAGGGGAAAGGTTTCTCTCTCCCTTCTGCTGTCCTTACACAAGGAAGCGTGTGGCTTGATAACTACAGGCGGTCATCCTACAACCTGAGGAGCAGAGGTCTTAAGGGAAAGCCAGGGCCAAGGGCGCTGAGTGGGGGGAGGAAGAGAACCTGCATCCTTAATGATATCTCTCGGCTGCTGGCTACGCTGAGCCTGGAGCTCACTTTGCCTCTGATCTGATCAAGCAAATGTACTTATTGTTTAAGTCAATTGGAGGTCAAGGCTCATCTTATTTGCGGCAGAAATCATTCAAATGGTTCCCTATAAACTTTTTTTTAAATAGGGAATAAATATTTACTGAACATCTACTGTGTCCCAGGCACCATCCTGAAGAAACAAGACAGATATAATCCATACCCTCACAATCCCAATCTATCGTCTAGAAGATAAAATAAGTTGATAGAGTTCAAGTTAATGAGAGTAACAAAAGTTCACTTTATGTATTTATTTCCTTGAATGGAGGCCACTCCTTCCTTGGCTCTACTTCTGAAATGGTTCTGATTAATCATCTGTTCCCCTAATCATGAATCAGAGTGTTGCCTCCTCCCACTTGAAAATGGCAGCCGTATTCTCATTCCTCTCTCCAATCCAATAGACAAACTAGTACCCCATCAATTTTCCTAAAGCATCAAATTCACGGAGTAAAAATCTCCAGGAACCCTCCTCTCTTATAGCAGTGATTTTCAGGGTTCTTTCATTGTTATTTTTATCTTTAATTTTTTTTTAGAGAGAGAGAAAGAGAAACATCTATTTGTTTTCCCACTTATTCATACATTCATTGGTTGCTTCTTGCATGTGCACTGACCGGAGATCAAACCCGAAATCTTAGTGTATCAGGACGACACTCTAGCCAACTGGACTACCCTGATCGTGGTCAGTTTTGTTTTATGAAAGCAGGGAACAGTTTCTTTGAAGACAAACAAATTGTTTCACAAAGCCCCAGTGTATAAAACACATAAACCAGTGTTGTGCTGTGAAAGGAAGGAGGTGTGAGGGGCAGCCAGGGTGTCGCCTACCCTACCCCAACCTATCTCACATCCCCTACCCAACTTAGCCTCTCAGCACTCCCCACCCTGAGAAGCTGTGAAGTTCAATCAGTGCCTTCATTTCACATAGTTTCACAAGCACTGGTCGCGTGGTAACATCAAACACTTCCACTTGTCATCCCATTATCTGCCCTCATTCTTGATTCCCACGGGTCAGTCTTCCCACAGCCCTTCAAACACACACACTCTTTCTCAAGTCTTTGCTCAGGCTCTTTCTTGTATCAGGAATGTTGTGTGTCCACCTCTTTGTAAAAGTGATCCACCTTCACAGGACACCCAGTACAGCACATGTGCTCCCTGCACCACAGAGCAGGCATTACCAAGCCATCCCAGTCACTGGCATTGTTCCTCTAACCCTAGTAGCCTCACAAGTTTTCTCCATGCTTCAAACCAGCCAACCACTATCAACCCACAAAGTCAAAGAAATTTAAAATGTTTAATTAAAAGAATTCTTATTAAAAATTATTTTTAAAAAGAAATCTTTTAACCCCTGTAGTAAATATAGCTCTTATCCTGTCATTCAATAAACTCTCATCACTTAACTAGAGGCCCGGTGCATGAAAACCGTGCACTCAGGGGGATCCCTCAGCCCAGCCTGTGCTCTCTTATAGTCCGGGAGCTCTCGGGGGATGTCTGACTGTCGGCTTAGGGAATGGGCCTAAGCCATCAGTCAGATATCCTTAGTGTTGTCACAGAGGCAGGAGAGGATCAACTCCTGCATTGAGCGTCTGCCCCCTGGTGGCCACTGCATGTCAATAGTGACCGGTCATTCCACTGTTCAGTTTATTTGCATATTAACCTTTTCTTATATGGGACTATAAAAACATTTTATGTGTGGTTCCTCAGTTACCAGTACACTATAGAGTAAGGCCTATATTTTCTCTTTCTTTCCCTTAAATTTCTAGTTCAGTTCCAGTCACCTAGTATTTACTAAGTAAATACACATTAGAGGAATGAATAAAGTAAATATTAATTTGTGCTTTTAAAGTGTACTTAGATGATCACCTCAGACGATCAAGGCATGAGGTAGCCCAGCAGCCGGAAGAAGTACATTCGGCATGGAGAACATGAGCTTCTCTCCCATGAGCACTTGTGGCCCTTTTGTCTTCTGGGCTTCGGTTTTCTTCATCTGTAGTAAAGGGCTTGATTAGATTATTTCTGAGGGAACACGTTAAGGATGGTCTTCGAGTTTGCTGGGAGAAGAAGCACTCAGATGACCAGGTAGCCTTGTAAATCAGGGGCCCATCAAAAGGATGTAGGGCATTCTCCATGTCCCTGCTGTCTTCTGGGTCCCTGCACTTCCATAGCCACATGCCAGGCCTCATGGAGAATCCGAACAACAGCTACCGACAGGGAGTCTGACATACTGCCCTTCATCAGTCTATCCCTATTGCAAGCTGCTGAGTTTCCCAGCAAACACTGTCAAAGGCAGTTAACTGCCCCCTATTCAGTCTACATGTGATTGGGTTGGACACCAATCCCTGGTCTAACCAGCTGGGCCAAGCTCTCGGGGTTGCTTTCACTCAGGGAATATTCTAGCAATTTTATATAGGAAGGAACTGGTTTGGGCCACTGTTTGCAGAAAAGGGGCTGCAGGCATGGCATAAACCTAGTGCTCCATAAACTTTTCTCCTCTTCCAAAATGTTTTATGTGATTTAACCAAATAATGCCAAACCTCGTTTAAAAAAAAAGTATTTAAAAATTTGCATTACAAATGAAAGATTACATTTTTCACTTAGTAACTTAATTTCTCTACATAGTGGAAAGTATACAGGAAGTAGAACTAGAGGGGAGGGAAACTGCGCACGTGCATAAAAACCAACTTCCTACAGACTTTCTGGGATCCAGAAACCTTAATCATAATACAGTATTCCTTCAGTTTTCAAAAAATGTACATTTTAAAGAGGACATCGAATATGAAAGTGTCACTCATTCAAACACAGCCTGCAATGTATGCGGATACAGAGAGATGAAACATTTTCCTCTCCACCTCATTGGGAGGGTGGGTAGGTAACATGGTGATGGAAACTTTGGACTCCACGTGCGAGAAACCTGGATAGAACCCTCAGTTTCGCCATGTTTACCGCCATGTGACTTTAAGAAACTGTCTTAACTCTATAAGCCTCCATTTATTTACTTGAAAAAAAGGGGATCCTCATTCCCACATCATAGAATTATTGTGAGGATTAAGTGAGATGATACATCAGTAAAGGCCCTATGCTTGTCTTAGTCACCATAAGCTTTTATTATGACCTATTGCTATTCTTTTTTTAAAAAATATATTTTATTGGTTTTTTTACAGAGAGGAAGGGAGAGGGATAGAGAGTTAGAAACATTGATGAGAGAGGAACAAACATCATCGATGAGAGAGAAACATCCATCAGCCGCCTCCTGCACACCCCCCACTGGGGGTGTGCCCCTGACCAGAACCAAACCTGGGACTCTTGAGTCCAAAGGCTGACGCTCTATCCACTGAGCCAAACCGGCCAGCGCTGTAGCTATTCTTAATTCTAAGCGTCCTCTCCTTCCCTATCCAGGCAGCACTACTTTACAGTCTCGGCTCATCAATGGCTTTGCAGAAATACGCTTGGAGATTACATGGTTTTAAGGGAGAAAGGAGAGAAATGGGAAAGAAAAAGAGAGGAGAGAGCGTGACTGCTGGGAGGCGCTGTCAGCCCTCTGAGGACACGTCCAGCCAGCCTCAGCCTCTCAGGCCCGCTCTGCGGGAGCAGCAGGGGTCCCTGGGCTGAAATTCCATTCCCAGGTAGCTCACAGGGCAGATCTGGTCACCACGGGGATGTGTAGACTGCGCCCACCTGCTGCCTGGCGCGCAGCCTCATTCCAGGCTGGCTCCCTCGGGAGGCCCCAGCCCCTGCGGCTGGGATGGAGGCAGCTGGGGAGGGCAGAGCAGCTTTATGTGTTCTGTAAGAGCATCTCAATTTCCGAAATCCTCAGCTTTTCAAAGTAGGGCTGATCTCTACATAGAAATGTGACACTGCTGTGAGTCAAATAAATCATTAATGGGCGAGCTGGGAAAGAGTGGGCAGGAGAGAGGACAAAGGGTCAACCCAAGGCTCTCTCCAAAGGATTGACTTCACATGTGCTCTCCGCCTCTCTAGTGCATTCACCCTTTAGCTCGCAAGATTTTTGCTCTTCCAAGGAAGCACCTGGGGCTGTGCCAGGAAGGCTGCAGCAGCATTCCACCCAGTTGAGCTATTGGAGTTTCCTTGATTCTTGAAACTCTATTCTCTTGGCTTCTATGACATCATCCTCTCCTGGGCTTTCTCCTTGTTCTCCATCTCACTCTCCTCTGTCAGCCGTTTCTCTTCTACTTGACCTTTAAACGTCACAGTTCCTTAGGGCATGGCCCTAAGCCCTGTCCTCTTTTTGAGCTTTCCTTCTCCCTTTAGGTCACCTCATCCATTTTCATGATTTGAAACATCATCTACATCCTGGGGACTCTGACATTTTTATCTCCAGCTCAGATTGCTCTTCTGAGCTCTACACCTATGTATCCACTACCCTGGACATCACCAGGAGCACTCAGTCACAAAGAACCACGGATTAAATGATTCCATTTGTGTGAAAGTACAGAACAGAGAAGTCTATGGAGCAGAAAATAAATTAGTGATTGCTTAGGGTTGGGGGAGGAGGTGGTGACATAGAAGGGTGATAGATAAAGGTTATGGATTTCTTTTTGAGGTGATAAAGATGTTCTAAATTAGTGAATATACTTAAAACCATTGAGTGGCACACTTTTTTGAAAATCCTCATCCGAGGATATGGTTTTATTGATTTTTTTTTTTTTTTTTTTTTTTTAGAGAGAGGGAAAGAGAGAAAAACAGCAACATTGATGTGAGAGAGAAACATCAATTGGTTGCCTTTTGGACATGCCCTGACGAGGGATTGAACCCAAAATCTAGGTATGGGCCCTGACCAGAAATTGAACCCCAACATTTTAGTGTATGGGAATACACTCCAGCCACTGAACCACCCAGTCAGGGCTGGGCAGCACACTTTTTATTACTGAATTGCATATGAAAATTCAAGCTCAAAAATCAAGTGAATAAAAGGATTCAGTATCTCTTATTAATAAAACATATCTTATGGAATAAAAAAAATATCACAAATAAGACAAACAAAACTAAGTAACACACACAAACCTCTTAGGTTAGATGGATGCTAAGCAACCAGCTCTTTATGCTGAAAATGAATAAAGAAAAAAGAATTAAGCATTTATCCTTTTTGTACCTTGGGATAATCAAAAGTTGATGAGAGTAGGCCCTGGCCAGGTAGCTAAGTTGGTTAGAGTGACCTACTGATATGCCACGATTTTAGGTTCGATCTTCAGTCAGGCCACAGTCAAGAAGCAAACAATGAATGCATGAATGAGTGGGACAACGAATCTCTCTCTCTCTCTCTCTCTCTCTCTCTCTCTCTCTCTCAAATCAATCAATAAAATTTTTTAAAAAGTTGAGGAGAGTAAGTTTCTCTTTATAGAAGCATTCCAACTAATAAATAAGGAAGCAATGATAGAATATCACCGTTTGTACCCCTAACAAAGTAGCAGATCCTGGCAATGACAACCAGAGGCTATCATAGCACAAAAAGAAAGACAAGGAAGCATTACAAGCCTCCCGGTGAAAGTGCTCAGTGCCACCTATGAAGTATTCTTGCCACAGAACAAACAGCATGAATGTGATAAAGCCCCTGGAGCTAACTACTAGTCCAAGATAAGGGGAACCGGAGGGATGTGTAATGTGATACCGCAGGGACGGAATCAGCAAACGCCAGTTGTGGGAAACGCTAAAGGACCAATCCATAAGCACCCGCTATGAAAAGGAAAAAAGGACGAGAGGAAGGGA
The DNA here is from genome assembly GCA_004026665.1 of Murina feae. Classification (NCBI taxonomy): domain Eukaryota; kingdom Metazoa; phylum Chordata; class Mammalia; order Chiroptera; family Vespertilionidae; genus Murina; species Murina feae. Next base: position 40,300 of record PVJC01001345.1, read on the forward strand.
GATGCCTATAGATGAACAGAAAAATAAAAACTTCTCGAAAATAGATCGGAGAAATCATTGTTTTGTTTGTATCAAGTTAATTCAGTGTATAACTCTGATAAGGAAAGCACAGCCTCTCGGCTGGAGTTGCATCATCTGCAAAGAAGAGAGAATCATCACCTCTCACGTTGACTCAACACCCACTCTTGCTGTGCAAGATTCCGGCCTTCATCCAGACAAGGTGCCCACATGCGTCCGCGTGCGCCAAGGAGATGGCAGGCAGGGAGATTTTCACATAGGCATTTCAGGGTTCCGGCCTCTTGCACCACATTTGCCCACTCAGGCTTTAGATTAAATCCCTTTCCACATCTCACTGTGACCGAGCCTGAGAAAGAGAATCTTCCACATCAGGCACAAATCCATCAGGAACACACAGAAGTCCGGGAATGGGAGCACAGCCCCCCTGGCAATCACCGCTGACAGGCACAGACTGCTACTTGGGGCCTCTCTACCGAGACACCTCAGTCTCTTTTAGCCTCTGTTTCCTTATCTCAGAGATACTGAGGCTTGATGGATAAGGCTGCATTGAAATTCCATGGTTCTTCTGTTTCTTTGCATCTAAATATTCATACGGTAATGCAGTAAATTAAAGTGAAAATGATCTCAGCAACTGGTTACTCAGTGAATGCCCATTTCTTTAAAAAATCTGTAAGGTAGACTTATGTGCATGCGCGCGGGCACACACACTCCACTCAAAAAGTGAGGAGCTTGCATTATTTCAGTTGTTCACACAGGCCCACATTACTCAACTTTGCACTTCAAGGCTGCAACTGACATGTTAATTGTGCCAGGTTGTTTTTAGTCCCTTCCAACTGTCCTTGTCTCTCTTTAAGTGGGATGGATTTCTAAATAAGGGTCCTCAAACAGGATGGCTGAGCCAGCAGCCTATGCTCTGGGGCATGTGAGAGCTAAATGTACTGATATGCTGAATATGTGCCTGAATGATGGCTCTGTGACACAAGAACAGAAACTAGTGGTTGATGGAAGGAAAACATGCTGAGAAATCGACGATGAATAAATCTTTCATTAAATGAAATCGTATTTCATGTGATGTAGGACAATTGCCGGTTGAGGACTACATTTTAGAAAGAACACCGGATTTCAGTCTAAATGTATTTCTGCTGCTTACTGCATAACTTTAGGGAAGGTCCTTAGCACCTCTGTCTAAGCGATAGTTTCCCCTGTGAATAGTGTAGATGAAACACCCCCTCAAAGGGGGGCTGAGAGGTCAATGGGGGTAAAAGGATTCATATGTAATACTTTAAACAATAAAGAATTAAAATTAATAATAATCAACACCGATTGTATGAGTGTGATTTTAAAAACTGGGTCTTGTTTTTTAAAAAAATGTCATCAGGTGAGAGACATTCATTACTCTGTCACGCAGAGCACCAACCACTCTGAGAGAAAATCCCATCCACTCCTAAGGCCAACATGGCACCTCATACTTCCTTTACGAGTGATAGAAATCGCGGATTAAATCACGGATTCTTTCTGCTTCAAAGACCTACAAAGGAGCAGCGGATTCAATACCTCTTCCTGGAAGCTCTCGAGGAATCTTCTTTCACTATTTCAAATGCCTCCCCACCCTCCACCCCCTCCCACCGTTGTGACACAACCTGCACAAACTCCAGAGGTCAAGTCCACAAGGTAAGAGGAGCATTAGCCTAGTGCTGGACATGCAGAGAAGGGTGCAAAAGAATTGAAAAGGCAAATGAGAATGGGCACCAGATCTAGAATCAGCCTCCACAATTGAGCCTCAGTGTCACCCTGTGTGTGACCTAAGCATCATTGCCCGCCCTGTCTCTCCTGGTTATTGGGAGGACCACATGACTACGTGTGACAGCGAAGCATTGTCCAAATGAAATGCATTATTGTTAACCATCATGCATGCAGCAACTATTAACTGAGCTCATCATTCTAAGGGTAGGGGCTAGCGCATTAAATCTGCCCCTGTGCAGCTTCCTACTAATTGGAAAATATTTTCAGTTTGAGATTAGTACTAGGTGGGAAATAAACAGGGCGATGCAATTAGAAAGAAAAATAAAAAGTAGAGGAGTGAAGGGAGTGGTTCTAAGCTGCATAGGCTTCTCTGAAGACGGGAATCTATCTGAGGGATGAGGAGGAGTCAGCCACGAGCAGTTCTAGGGAAGGAACATTCCCATCCGGGAAGAGCATCTGCACAGGTCTTATCTTAAGATGGACATGAGCTTGGTGTGTCCATGGGATAGGAAGACAGCCAATGTGGCTGGGGCATGGTGAGCAAATGGGAGAGGCACCGAGATGAAGTCAGAAAATAGGTGGATGCCAAGGCATCTAGGTCATCGTAAAAATGATTTCAGACACATTTTATGTGCACATTTCTGACAACGGGTGTAATTGCCTCAAAACTTAATAGGCACCCAATTTTAGATCGATATTTAAATAGTTATTCTAAGTAACTAGAAACATTTAATTGATTTTCTATGCATAGTGTCTTGGAAAGGTCTGTGACTAACAGCCATATAACTGAGCAGCACTCTCAGCACCTGGTATGTGTACAGCACAGTCTTTCTAAGGACGGTATTGCAGATTGCATTCCAGGGCACGGAATCCAGAGGTGGGCTCCTCAGCATTCTTGACAGGAACCTCTCCTATCTTCAGGTAGATTGCAAATCCCAACCCCTTGCCAGATACCTGGAACTGAGCCCAAGGTGAGGGCTGTGTCTTTGGGTCTGAGGGCTCGGAAACCAGCCCTGGTGGGGGGAAGATCACCAGTTAAAGCCCCTTCTTTGTTCCTTACTAGCTATGCATCTTGAGTAAGTTAGTTACCTAATAATCACAAAAGTAAAAGTTTATGTAGTGCTTTCTAGGGGCCAGGCGCTGTTCTAAGGACCTTACTTGTATTAACTCAGTTAATCCTCAGTTTCACCATCTGTAAAGAGGGGATAATAATAGTACTTCATAGGCTGGGATGGCAAGTGTAACACAGATTAAACAATAAATGTTTGCTCCCTTCCCTTTTTCCTCTAAAGACTAAAATGGCTGCTTTCAAAAACACTAGTAGAAGGATGATAAGAGATAAACCAAAGAAGTTATATACTTACTAGAGGCCTGGTGCATGAAATTTGTGCACTCGGGGCAGGGGGGGCGGGGAGGATTCCTCAGCCTGGCCTGTATCCTCTTGCAGTCTGGGAGCGGGCCTAAGCCAGCAGTCAGACATTGTCCGAAGGGTCCTACCACTGGTGCTTCACTCTCCAGCCATGAACCCGGCTTCTGGCTGAGCAGCCATCCTCCTGCGGGAGCACACGGACTACCAAGGGGAAGCTCCTGCATTGAGCATCTGTCCCCTGGTGGTCAGTGCATGTCATGTTGACCGGTGTTCCTGCTGTTCGGTCAATTTGCATATTAGCCTTTTATTAAATAGGATATTGCATAGCCCGTGGACATGGGCAATAGGGTAGTGAAGACCTGAGGGGAGGAGGGGATGGGAGATATCTGTAATACTATCAACAATAAAAAATATATTTAAAAAATTTAAAAATTAAGTCCAGAAAAATACACACACACTAGTAGAGATAATGTATATAAAGTCCATGGTGGGTGCTGAATGTTAAAGCTGTAACAACAGCAACGTTATCAACTCCTCCCCAGTGAAGCCAAGCCCCAGTCTCCCTGAGTCAAAGCCTTGCTTGGTGGCTTACAGAAACGAGCTATTCAGGGCTCTTCTTGCTGCTAACTTATCCTAGAAAGGGATGAAGAGCCTGGCCCATGACAGATGCCCGACAAATATCCTTTCCTCTCTGCTGCTGCGCGGTTTGACTATCAGGCGAGGAACTATATTAAAAGGTCTTACCTCAGAAAAGACAACTTAATATCAACTGTGGAAAAAAATCTCCTTGCTTTGGGTGGCCTTCTCCTATGTTTAAACCCACGCCTCTGCAGAGAGGTTGACAGTTGGAATGTCAGGAGGGGGGCCTGGTGCCACTGTCAGTCATGTCAGGACTGGCCTCACAGTAATGGGAGTAGCAGTGTCACAGCCAAAAGAAGAAAGGGTCAGGGAAGCTCGGCTCAGGCAGATGGGCCCAAAACCGTGAAGATAAACCCTGCTAAAGATGGAAGGATTTCTCAAGCAAGATGTGCCTGTATACCAGTGTACAAATACTATATTCTTTCCAGCTAGCACCATGTACAATAGGCCCTAGGGAATAAGAGTTGAAGGACCCTTCATTTGTCTCCCCCACCCCAGCGGCCCCAGAAGGCATACTGAAGAGAGACCCTTTGACTCTAATATCTATATCTCCAGAGACCTCTGTGAAATGACAAGATTTGACTGGACAGAGGTAACACATCCATCTATCAGCACATACCTGTAGATGACTGTATTGTCTCCACAGATAAGCTGACTCTTGTCTTAGAAAACTGAGAGAAGAGTTCAGAGATAGGACACAGGTCAGAACAATCTTTGTCAGTTCTCACACAGGCCAAAAAACTATCTGAGATTAAAAAAACAGCCACACACAAAACAGAACAATGATTGCCCGGGGGGACTGACTGAGAAGGCACATTAGAGAACTTTCTGGAACATGAAAATTCTATATAGCGATGGGGTGCAAGTTACAATGGGTGGTGTATCCCTTTGTTAAAACCATACAGCTAAGAGCTGTGCATTTCAGTGTACATAAATCTCACCTTAAAAAGTTGTGAGAGAAAAAAAGAATAGAGTGGGAGGGAGAATAGGGGTGCAGATGACAGAGAAATGGCAGCATGTGATGGGTACATAGGGTTCATTAGACTATTCGTTTTCCTTTGTACATATTTAGAATTTACCATGATTTTTAAAAAAGCTAATTATGTCTTTGTCAGGAGCAGAGGAAGGTATGACCAGGGGCAAGGAAGGGGCTACATGGGGTGAGGGCACCCGGGGTCAAAGGGCAGCAGCATGGGGAATGGACTGAAAGTGCTCAGGTAGAGGGACCTCTTGACAAAGTGCTCAGGTGGAGGGACCTCCTGCACATATCTTATCGCCGCCTCCTGCACACCCCCTACTGGGGATGTGCCCACAACCAAGGTACATGCCTTTGACCGGAATCAAACCTGGGACCCTTGAGTCCATAGACCAACGCTCTATCCACTGAGCCAAACGGATCAGGGCAATCTTATCAAATTTAATCCTACTTGTTACATATTTTGTGTCTTATGAATCTGGTCCTTTTCCATTGAATCTTCTAAGTGTATAAGAGTAAGCTGATACTTTTATGTATATGCACAGGCCACTGTCTTAATAGTTTCAAGCTCTCTAGGGGGAGGGGAAGTGGAAAGTAAGCGACGCTGTTTGAATGTGTGCCAGGCCAGCCCTGCTCACATCCAGGGAGAGGCATCAGAGGAGAGGGACCAACAACCCGAAACTCAAACTGCACAAGAAACTTCCACAGGAGGACTGCTGTGTTCCCAGAAATGATTCTCGTCAAACAAAAATTGGAGGTGGGGATAGGTTAGTGAATAGCCTTCATGTGTGGATAGATTACTCCACCAGAGATGGGGTTGACAGAACGAAGCCTGCACACTCATGGAAATTAGCAGTAATGAGACATAAACAGTCAAACCTCAAAATAACATCTCTGGCCTCTAGAATCAACACAGCTCTCCTGTCAGCCTGCACCTGGCCTGTCCGGCTGGGACTGGGAGCCAGTGGGGTTTTAGGCCCCTTTTAACAGCTGCCAAGAGCACATTACTCACGGCCAGGATGTCGGCCTTTTATGTTGCCACAAGTGGCCCAGCCGTTGTTTGGGCCTGGCGAAGTCCATTGATGGTTTTTCCCAGGGCTGGGGCTTCGCTCTTGGATTTTTCCAGGAGTTTCAGTTTGTCCAAATGTTACCAGTGGACACCGAGCAAGCCCCCCAGGCTCCTGTGTTGGCCCGTAGTCCTGCTCACTGTCTGGCCACATCCTCTGGTCCCTGGAGAGACAGGGCAAGAGGCTTAAGTTAGAACAGCAAAAGGCTGTTTTATTTGTCTTGTCGTGCCTGTTAGGAGCCTGGGTTCCTAACACAACGCAAATGGCTGAGAGGTGTCCGTTGAACACAAAACATCCACCCAGAGCATACCTATAATATTGAAAAAAAGTCTGATTGTAATACTTGTGTTTGAAATACACCATTGAAATGGGCTGGTCAGTTGAGTTGAGAGAGTCTCACCTATACACGTTACTAAGGTCCTTCCTGGATCAGTGGGGCTTGCTGAGATTGGATTTGGGGTTAAGTCCTAATGGAGTCACGATAGTATATGATAATGACACACTCATCATATCTAATGCAGTTATTTGTTTACCATCTATTTTTTTCTTCTTCAAGGGCAGTTGTGTCTGTCTTATACACTACTTTATCTTCAGGGTCTGGCTAAGAGAAAACCTTCCAATGAATTTTAATATATTTTATTGATTTTTTTACAGAGAGGAAGGGAGAGGGATAGAGAGTTAGAAACATCGATGAGAGAAACATCGATCAGCTGCCTCCTAAACACCCCCTACTGGGGATGTGCCCGCAACCAAGGTACATGCCCTTGACCGGAATCGAACCTGGAACCCTTCAGTCCACAGACCAATGCTCTATCCACTGAGCAAAACCACTTAGGGTGCTCCAGTGAATCTTTATAGAATGAGGGAATATGTTGAATTCTGAACCTTCAAGTTGCTAGAGCCTAGGAGAGCCTGGAGGTATTTCATACTGCACTGGGTTCTTCATGACAGCCCTTGTTAGCTAAGAATTTGCTGGTGTCACCCTGTCTAACTTCTTTTTGTGGACTGTAAAGCCAGACACTATGGCAGTCACCTTGCAACCAATAAGCCTGGGGAGGAAAATGTGACATCTGAGGGTTATAGAGCAGAAATTTAAACGTGACCTGGGCCCTTGGACATTCCTGATACCACTACCTCTAGCCTTCCTGTTAAGTGAGATAATGTAAACATTTGTAATGTTTAAGCCACTATTAGTCTCCTATTCTCTATTACCTACATTCAAATAATCCATAACTGGTACTTTCCTGACATCCATATTAGATAGATAGGACAGAGACTGTGCTTTGTTCAATTTATAGTCCCAAGCACTTAGCTCATAATATGTAACTAATGACATTCAGCAATTACTTAATGAATGAGTGAACTCATTTACTGTAAATGAATGAGGAATTCATTTACCAAACATCTACTATATGCAAGGCATTGCTGGTTGCTGAGTAAGAGATGTTAATATTTATTATTTGGTTGAATATTTTAGAACTATGAGTATTTATAAGGTATCCTATATAATAAAAGCCTACTATGCAAATTGTCTTCTCGACCAGGAGTTCGACCGGGAGTTTAACCAGGGGGTGAGACTGGCCAGCCAACCACCCAAGGCCCCTCCCCCCAGCCAGCCCTGTCCTGGCCAACAGTGGCAGGCAGCTAGGGGAAGGGAGGCCCGGCCCTGCAGCCACTGGCCAGCGACTGTTGGGGACCCTACAGTGCACGAATTTTGTGCACTGGGCCTCTAGTTGGTTATAAACTGTTATGATTTTCGATTCTTGCTCTTTGATTTGTATAAATTATGGTTTACCAAAGTGCATGCTGTTTGCTTATTTTCTTAATGTACACATATTTATTACTGAAGTTTGAAGAAAAGTAACTCTTCTTCTATTATTCACTATGGAACCTTTCTATGAAATGTGGAAACTTTTTCTTCCTCAAAATTAGCTAAAATTGGTTCCACTGAGGATTGACAAACTCTGGCTGTTTGCTGGCATTATTTCATTTAGAGCACTAGGACATGTGCTCTCCATGGGCTTTCAAAATGTTTGATGTTTAGAACATTTAAAATTTAAAAAAAAAATGTGGAGCCTTGATCAAATGGGAAGGCTTTACATATATCAAATGCGCATTGTAATGAAGTGAAATTTATATAGTTTAAAATCAATGGTCCATGACAGAAGAAGGTCAAAATAACAAAAAGCACAGGAAAAAATGCAAATATTATGTTAATAAATCTGAGGCTTGATGAATTATAATAAAATTTCTCTTTGACACTGTTCTTCAGCAGGACCCAAGTGAAATAAGTGCAATAAGTTTTCCATCAACAGGTGGCAACACCGGTATTCTTAGCTTTGCAGAATGGGCCTTGATTGCATTTCAGAACAAACGCACTACACTGATAGCTGAGAGGTGTCTGTTGAACACAAAACACCAAGATGAACAGGATACTTTTTTTAAAGCAACCACATCGAGAAATATCATCCCATGCAAAAATAATTGTGAACTATATCAGAAGAAATCATAAAAACAAACAGTCAAGCAAGCCTAAAACCTAGCACTACTTGCAAAAATGGCCCAAGAAACTCAGGGACATTTTCTCAGATAAAGATAGGTTCTCCCTGAGCTGAAACTACCTAGAGTCCCACACGAGGAGGATGAATGGTCATGCAGCCTGAGGAATCCTCTATAGCCATTAACATTTTTAAGTTTGGAGTAGCAACCATGTCATGGAAATGTATACATGAAATACAATTAAGCAAAAACAGAAAGCAGAACATGAAACTGTGTGAACACATAAATTACAACTTTGCAGAAACACGTGTATATGTTGACAGTGATGGGAGAGAATTTGGAGGCATGTCAATGGTTTTATGTTGAGCCAGCTAGTGCTTTATTTTTTTCCTTTGGAAGTTGTTTAGATTCATGATATTAGAAGAAAGGAAAACCCTCCCACTGAAGCGGTCCATGGTATCCTGAAAGAGTTGCCAGCCCTTCTTAAGAGGCTCATGGAGTCTCTTAAGAAGTGTTTGTAAGAAGGTCCAGAGAGCTCACGTCAAGAAAGCAGGGAAGCCAAAGACAAGGATGCTGTTGTTACCCTGAAAACTTCGAGGAGACGGTTCCCCTCCCTTGGCAGGCCTCCCAACCCTTGTTTCTTTCAGACTGCAGTTTGGACAGCAGGGAGAACCCTTGTCTGTTTAATAAGTTTGTGAACAAAGGCTGATTGCTTTCCTTGTCAGTAAACAAACATTATCTGCTTCTGTTTCTCTGCTAAATTGAATCTCTGCTTACCCTAACTGGTTATATAAAGACTTTATGTACACAGGAAAAAGAAATGACAAGGTTGTGTAAGCAGGCAGCCCTGGGTAGAGTTGTGAAGTTGGTACAGTTTATTTCTTGGGACTCCTTGCTGCTCTTTTATACATACTTTTCCCTCTTTCAAAGGCCCAGATGGCTCATGAAACCACTGTTTTCATATTGCATTATTCTATTAAAGGATCTATGGATTTTTTCCCCCTCAGGATTCTTTAAATTAAAAAAGCAAAAATATGAGAAAGGGCACAGACAAAGGAATAAATCACTATAAACTGAATTTGGGCAGAGAGGTAGGGTTTATATTTGGAAATGAGAACTTAAGTCACACCACAGAGGCAATAGTCCTTGTAAAAGTCAGAGCTGAGAAACAAAATGTTTAATTTTCCGGCTCAAGGTCAAATAACTAAAAAGAGGCAAAGTCAGGATTAGAAGTCAGGTCCACAGAAAGCAGTAGGTGCAGTGAGAGCTCAAAAAAAGTTTCCCCCAAAGGATGGGCCTTATGTCCACAAAGTGCCTCAGGATTGTTGCTGGTGTGTAAGAGTGTATGATGCCCAGCAGGAGGAAGAGGATAAAATCCCCTAGATTTGAAGAGGCAGGGAGATCAGTAGAGAAAACACTCACTAGCAAGTATTCAAAGCTAGGTTTCCTCTAGAAGGTTGCCCTGCAGTGAGAATGGGGTTGCCAAAGTCCAAACCTTCAGGGTAGCCCTAATAAGGTCAGATTGACTGGATAGAGTGGGTGGTATCCAAAGTCGTCCATCAAATTCTGATTGCTGACTTTATGAACCAGGCTGCCATAGCTCTCCTGACAAGTCCTTAAGATAAATGTTGGATCTATCTTTTGGCTCAATCATCCCAATTTTTCTGACAGGCTTAGTGATAGTGGTTATTTACTTTTTTAGTTAAAAAAAAATACAAAATAAGGCATCCAGACTTGAAAATTTAAAGATACATGAATATTCTGCAAAATACATGTATGTTTTTTTGCAGGATATAATATATATTAGCTCTCTCATAGAGCAGATGGGCAGCAGAAATGGAGAGAAAACTGTTTGCTGTATTGTATGCTTCACTCACTCATTTATTTAAGGGGCCAAGGTTTTGAGGAAATGGTAATTTAAAATCCTTAGCATTTTACAGTATAGAAGGCAGCCCCATAGCCTTCAATTTAAAAAATCTAAACTCATTTAAACACCTTTAATAGTAAGAATTTTTCAAGTCCCTATTTCCATCTGAAATTTGTATTGTTGTTGGCCCAAACACCACTTTTTTATTGCCCTTGCTGCTTGCTGAGAATGCAATCTCTAAAGCACTCTGTTTAATCTTTGAATCAGCTCAGGAAGATGGAATTACCACCCCTGGAAAACTGCAGTTTCGTTTCAAGGAACTTAGTGCAGCTGCAACAATAAGATGGAAATGTGATGGGTTTGGAGGAGGCAAGGATTAAAGGTATGGGATTAAGAAAGCCTTGCTTGCCCCTGTGGGTAGAATGATCACATAAATCACAGGCTAACCTTGGCTTCACTCAGCTCCTATGAAAGCATGCAGCATCACAGCCTCCCCACAATTAGGATTTGTCATCTTGAGCATCAGGATGGAAGACACAGCTGCCAAAGAGAGGCCAGGGAGAGAAGAGAGGTTGAGGAGGAAATGAATAATTTTGGTGACAGTGACTACTATTTTGATAGGAACCAGAATGTCTGCAATATTTCAAGAACCATGTATAAGGGCAAAAGCTGTTGGAAATGTGCCTTCCAACTTCAAATGTGCTTGACCATAAGAGCGCTGATAAGCGCTGGGGGAAGAGCAGCTGGAAGTCTGCGGGCTGCTTGTGTTTCCTTTCTTGATATTCATTCTGAGATGACATTTGCAGCTGCTTTATCTGCTCCTTAGAAGTTCTTGTATTTGGGGAATCATTAATTGTAAAATTAATGATTACCTACTGACATGGAAATGAAATTTATTAGTCAACTATAGGACTGGTTGTCTGTTCGTGCATATAGAGGGAATCTGGAACTTTCCATTCTACCCAACATGTCCTTTATGGGAACTCAAGTTTATTGCACCTCATGCTGCCTGGGCTAAGATATAACAAATAATGTTCTCTTCAAGAGAAATTTTTAAAAATGATGTTACCCGGTAATATAGATGGGGACCTAGGAAGAGGTTTTTGAATAAGAGCCAGAGCTTTGAAAAAAAATGACCAGAAGAGACCACATGCAAATACAATTGTGAGAGCAAGGCCACTGAGAAATAAGGCAAAGCCCAATCTTGCTAAAATGGGGCCAAGACACATTGGTATTTAGAGCAAAACAGGAAGAAGTGCAGGGCAGAGGTGAAACTGTGAGGAAACTGACTCTAGGATAGCTAAGGTACACTATCTTAGGATACAGTAAGCTTAAGTGTGGTCAGTACCAGCTGGTCCAAACAAGCAGGTGAGGCAGGGTGCCAAGAGGTCCTAGGCAGCAGTGGTGGGTAGTAGTGTGGGTGTCGGTTAGAACTACAAGAGTCATGGGACCAGAATCCAGACCAGGTTTGTAAGAGCCACAGCCAAGCAAAGTGAAATTCACAGTGTGTCCCAGTTAGATACAGGTCCAGAGGGTCAAGGCTGGGTAACTAAGTAGCTACCAAGCTGGAATCATGACATGGAGAGGAGCCCAGTTCTGAGATGGTAAATAAGGGTGATGATGCTTCCAAGTCAGCACTACATAAGGCTCAGCCTCTGAATGAGAGATCATGTCAGCCATCCAACTCCATTCCAAATCACACCGAAGGGCAGGGCTGAGGCTGTTTCTTTCCTGTCCTGGTCAGGATCGGACCAAGTGTTGGCCCTGTAGTGAACATATGTTGTCTGCCCAACATATGTCTTCTCTATGATTCGATGTGATTTAGGTATTAATCTCCCAGTGCACAGGGTGGGAGTGTGACTCAGATCTGGCCAATCAGGTTACTTCATTCCCCCTCCCACAGCGATTTATCCACAGGTAGGCATATGACATAAGCTGAGCCAACTCTTCTATTGAAGGTCTTCTACTAGCATTTATAGAGTGCTTACCATGTGCCAGGAATTGTTTTAAAAGCTTTAGATGCATTATCTCGTCTAATCCTCATGTTAATTGAATAAGGCAATGCTATTATTGTATCCCTTTTACAGATAAAAGAACTGAGACAAAGATAAAGTAACTTGTCTAAGATCACACAGCTGGGTAGTAAATGCAGACTATGTGACTAGGCAGTTTTGTACCAGAGCTTGGGTTATTGATGTGAAAGGAAAGACATCCTTGCTTCCTCTGGGATAGTACACTATAAGGATTATATACATTGGAGAGGCAAATGACTATCAAGGCCTGAGTGTGGGAGTTGTCTGCAGTCAAGGAGATAAGGAGGTCATATATTCTGAAAAGGAGAGAGGGAAAGAGACTCATAATATGACTTGAGTTTCTGGGTCTACGTGTGCCTGAAGCTATGCAACCCATGGACTTTTCAATTACATGGACCAGAAAATTCTCTTTATTGCTTAAGCTAGTTATAGTTGTGTGTTTTTGTTGTTGTTTATTTACAAATATGAGTCCTGATTAATACAGGCTTGTCTGTAGGATACTTCAGTATGCACTGTGAGACCTTAGAGTAATGAGAGCAGGAGAAATGAGTCTGGACGTTAAAAGCAACTGACATCCTATGACATGCATACAATCGTGGCATTTCACAGCTCCAGTTCTCCTCACATTACCAGTGTGCCCTACCTCCATGATGGCCTGCAACCACACTGGCTGTGCCTTCACAGGTGTAATCCAAGGGCTCCTGGAGCAAAGTCTAAAGTTAAAGCAATATAGGGCTATTACCTCACCAGGAGAAAATGCTCGATGTGACTTTTCAATGCCTGGCCTTACAGCACACTACACCTAACCTGCAGAGTGCTGGCTGGACACAAAAAGGCCACACCTGTGAAACTGTGAAAAGCGAGATAAACGTGCCCTAACCGGTTTGGCTCAGTGGATAGAGCATTAGCCTGTGGACTGAAGGGTCCCAGGTTCGATTCTGGTCAAGGGCATGTATGTACCTTGGTTGGGGGTACATCCCCAGTGGGAGGTGTGCAGGGGGCAGCTGATTGATGTTGCTCTCTCATCGATGTTTCTACCTCTCTATCCCTCTCCCTTCCTCTCTGTAAAAAATCAATAAAATATATTTTTTAAAAAAAAGCAAGATAAACGCAACGCTTGTGCTTTGAAATATACCTAAATGCCCCCTTTAAAAGGTTAGGGGACTGGGTGATTGGTTGGTTGGTCAATCCCTCAGAAATAGCAAGATAGAATTAACCTTGGACTCATCAAGTGTCTTTTCTAGATTCCTGGGCTTTGGTGTGTTCGGCCTTAGTGTTAATACAAGTGAAACGCTTATCGTAGAACAATGAATGGGATGTAGTAAGTACTTACTAACCAAACGCCATTCTTCTCTTCTCATCTTGATTTTCCAAAGGTGGAATGAGTAGTGAAGCATTTAATAACTGGATGAATTATAAGAAGAGTCTCTAATCAATATTCCTGCACATGGACAAGTGTTAGACACAGGACAGATTTTTTATTCAAAGGTCAAAACTGGAAAAACCAAGGCTAAGTGAATGTCCAGGGTCACACAGCTGAGGAGAATCAGCACTGGGCTTAAAAGATCAGGTTGTTAGCATTAAGTAGTACCCGCTTCTTGGTGTGCGTTGACAATGAGAATAATTAAATCCCTACATTTTTTGACCGTGTTACAACACAATTTTTTAAAATGTGAAATAATTACCACAATTTTCATCAAATGAATTAGCTTGCAAAGCAGAAAGTGCTTGGTCAACACAAACCGATAGACCTTTGTATTTGAAAGGAACTTTAGAAATCAAACAGGGGTGGGGAAGACTGAATTAAACAATTATCTTTTCTGTAGGTCTTCTCAGAGCTTTGATTCTCCAACAGGGTAATCAAGGTAGTTTACAACCTTTCCCAAACTTATTTGACAGGGGAACATTTTTTTTTCCTCAGCAAAATTATTAAAATCGTGAGATGTCCCGAATGCTGTCCAGGAAATGGGAGTAAAGCCTGCCATTTTATCCTATAACCCTAATTTTCCTGCTAAGGCCCAGAATGACAGATCCTTCCTTTTCCTGCTCAGTGGACCGAAACTCCCCTCAGTACCTGGGTTCCTGCAGAGACCTCTGGATTTCAGTTCTCTGCCCTGCCCTGGGTGTCCTGGGAGGAATGGCCGGACCTGCAGCTGCCGTCCTAGGCCCAGGCCCACACACTCTACTCCAGCATTGCGGCTTTGAATCCCCTCCTACCCTTCTCCCCGCCCCCCGTGTGTAATTATAAAGTATGAGTTCAGTTATTTACTGTGTTACCTAATCATCCAGCTCACAAGTAAGCCTAGCTTTTCTGCTGTGAGATCTGAATTTAAAAAAATTACAACCCTGTATCATTCCAGGTTAAAAAGAAACCACTACTTACAGTGCTTTTCAAAAACATGGAAACAATGATTCTCTGTCCTCTTAGAAATGCAAGCAGAATTGTAGAATTAAGACACTTACATGGATTTTGCTGTTTCTGACCACCCTAAATCGCCTCATTTTGAAAGGTAAAACATAAAATGCCTATGTTTCTTGAATTTCCAGGAACTGAGTCTGGCAGCTGGCTCACTTGTCTTTCAGAGTTTGAAGCAAGAGAAATTACTACCAAAGTGGTGTTAATTTGCTCTATTTATCTTGGGAATTAACTTTAAAGCTTAATTGTCAGAAACAGTGACCTCTATGCTCATGAAAATCCCCATGGAATTACCAAGGCAGACTACTTGAGTGGAATGTGAATGTCATTCTGGGGTGAAGCCGCTATGCAGAGCCTGAAGGAAGTGCTCAGCCCAGGAGGGAGGGCGCGGACCCTACAAGTTTCTGTACTTCTCAACGCTCAGATCTGGTTCCTAACCACTGCTCCCATCTGACCCAGGTTTCTGCCACTGAGCTGGTAGCAGCATTGCTTACGGATGTGTCTTATCACAGAGTCTAGGTATCAAAGTAGCCGAGCTGGAGTCCTATCACTGGCCCCATTCAGCTCCTGAAGGCTCCTGGGAAGATACTGCCATGCCTGGGGGATGGGCTGAAGAAGTTCAGCTCGCTTAGGAAGGTTCTCGGGCAGAGTTTTGTCTGGCAGAATTTGGAACAAATGTTTGACTGAAACCATACACTATCAAATTAATAGGACAATGTAGGATAAGAACAATAAGTCAGAAAACAGAAATGCAAACATACAGCTCGTAGAGTCTATTTTGTGGAATTAGTACAATGCTGAAAAGGGACACATCATACTCAGTGGAATAACCACCCCACCTCACCCCTTCCCAGCCTGATCCATCTTGCACATATTTAACTAAAAGAAAGAAAGAAAGAAAGAAAGAAAGAAAGAAAGAAAGAAAGAAAGAAAGAAAGAAAGAAAGAAAGAAAGAAAGCAGGAGGAGGATAAAATCATTTGAACAAATAATGCCCTGGCTTCTCTCTGCCGTGGTCAGTGTAAGCCCAGATACTCAGCAGATGACATCACGGTTGTGATGAGGTAACAGTGAATAGCCTGGAGAGGTGCTGGGCTTTTGGTAACAGCCTTTAAATAGGCACAAAAAACGTTGTTGGTGGGTTCCACCCTAAGTCGTTGCCTTGTAAGAGAGGAGCCCATCAGAACAAAAGCAATTAATACTGAACCTACTGTACACAACAATCCTCTTTCCTCGGATCGGTTAGTGCGATTGCAGAGCTGGTATCTATGGTTAAGTGCTTTCCTTTTCTAACACAATGGAGTTCATTAACTGATTTAGCCTTGACTTACTCTGGGATGTTATTTTTGACCAAAGCACAACTTCAGGAGGGACTTAAATTGAATGGTGAGATAGATGGAGATTTGCACTTAGCCAACCAGATTAGCCCATCGATCCTGGTGATCACTGGCATATCAGATATGGCACCCAGATCAACCCAATGACTAGATCTCAAAATTATCTAACTAGGCCTTCAGGAGAGTTCACTCCTGTTACTAATAATGAGGGATGTGGAAGAGGACATTTGGGAATCAAGCAGTTTATCTTCTCAAATTGGGAGCAAGTGAGCAGCCAATGACATGGGGGGTGGGGGGAGGAACAGTAGAGAGAAATGCAATTAATTTTTAAAAATAGCCTCTGTGACTTGATATCTGAGAAAAACAAGGTTGCTGGTTTCCATGGTTTAGCTAATCTAAATTATTAGTCATTCTCAAACAGCCAGTTTAAGGACCCACTGACAGCTAATCACCTGGCAAGAGCTTTAAATATCTAGATTCCCAGATCCACCGATAGAGAAAGTCTAGCATATAACCAGAGAAACTGTACTTCCCAGGTTTAGTACAGAGATTTTTTTCGATCGGTGTGCCGCAAGAATTTTTAAAACATTCAATACCTGACTATTTAGTCAAGGGTACTGACCTTTTTTCCCTTAGATTGTCAAATAAAAAAGAAAAAAGATGACAAGAGCCAACACAACAATAGCCATCTAGTGCGAATGAATCAAAATTATACCTATTTTCGGTCAGATCGGCAAAAGATATATTTTTTGGTGTGCCGAGGAATTTTAATAATTAGTTTATGTGTGCCCTGAGATGAAAAAGGTTGAACATGGCTGGTTTAGTACAAAGACTGAGATTGGACTTTAACAACCTTTGTATAAGAACAGATAAGCGGTAGGAAGCTGTTAGAAGTTATTAATGCACCAGAGGAAAAGAATAGGACAGGTCTCCAGGGAAACAATCTGGCCGCAGAGGCAAACCACCTAGGGTCTGGGATCTGGTTCAAATGCAGATTCTCATTCAGCAGGTCTGGCTGCATTTCTAACCAGCCCCCAGGTGAGACCAAAACTGCAAGACTTCCAACTGCATTTTGGAAAGGTGAACCCTGAAGGTTGGCTGAGGCCAGAGTTCTGGTACTCCCGAGGCTCTTGGGATAGCACAACAGGCTGCTGGGATTAACTCCACATCTTTTCCTGGAGGGAAATTCCAGCTTAAATCTAGATGAGATTGTGAGATATCACTGAGCCCTCTCTGGAAATCAGGAGTCCCAGCTCTGGGTTGTGGAAAAGTCAGCGAGGTAGAGAACATTACTTGCCTCCTCAGCTTCTGTGGCCACATGAGGTAAGATGACAGGACTGAATTATATTGCCTCCAAAGTACTTTCTCATTCTCCATGATCCTAAATTCTCCAATCCCAGCACATAGAATAAGATCAAACCAACCCAGGTGGGCTTTTCTAACTCTGTAGGTTATTAGTTACTATATTTTAAAGAATCAACATGAATATATTACATCTTTTTGGTATGTTTGCTATAAAGCATAGATGTCAATTGTATACATTATGATTTAGACATGTAATTACACCCTAAAAGGGGGAAATACATTTGTATGTGGGGGGTTGATAAAAGAAAATGCTATTGTATACAGACTGAAAAACACTATACTTTATTTTTAAAATATTGTAAGGGCTGGTATAAACAAGTCATAGCTTACAGATGTGTGTAAAAGCTGCACGAACTGTGTACATTAACTATTTGGAGGGGGAAAAACGTTGGTTTTAAAAATTGTTTGGACTGTATGTTCTTTTCCTTCTTAGCAGGGTGGGGAGACAAAGGAATTGAGTTACAGGGGAGAATATAAAATGCCTCCTTTAAGGAAATAAATGTGTAATAGGAACTATCCAGCCAGTTCTCTCAGGCATGGGGGTCCCCTGGGTCTCGTGTAAATGTGTATAAGTATGTCCTCTGTGTCACTCCAGATGTTTCTTTAGGGAAAGAATCCTCTCCCCACACAACGGCATTCACACTCTGCGTGAAACTTCCAAGCCAAGCAGCATCCTGAGGGGGTACCCCAGGTGAGATTGGGGACACACAGGCCCATTCTGGCCCCACCTCTCTACCCCTGGAAGGTTATGTACGTTGCTAAGTATCCTCCTAGGCTTGACCTGTAAGTATGAACACAGGGTAAGACCCAGGAGCAGTTTATCAGGCCGAGAAGTCAGGCCACTTTTAAGTGGTCATTAAGTCTCTCCACACTTATCTTTAGAGATTGTCCTTGGGTTCTAGCTGAGCAGGGCTTTCTCTGCTGTGTGTGGGGTCTGCTTGTTGTTTTGACTCTATCCCTCAGGGCGACCTGCCCTGCACATAAGTTTTAAAAAGACAGATCCTGGCTTCCGCACTTGCTTCCCCCTCCCCTTTACCCCTCCCCCCAAGTCTGTTTTACATGGTCACAGGGCCAGAAAGAACCCTGGGCTTCCTCTTTTCCTCCAGTATACTCTCTCTCATTTTCCATCCCATGTTCCAAGGGGGAAAAAGGAAGTTCTGCAGAAGACCCACTCACATGGCCTGACAGACACCCCAGGACCCAACCTAGAAAGGAAATGCTGCCACATGGTAACAGTGGCATTCTCCATAATCCACAAGCAGGCAGGCTCCTGACACCTCTTATCCCCCTGCCTCACCCACCTTCTTGGTTCACACCTCCCCACTCTAAGCAGCAAGTCACATACCAGCAGCCACAACTAAGAGTAAGCAAGGAGTGGCAGTATGCTGAATGGTTCCAAAACAGAATCCTACCACTGCATATAGTGCTTAAAACCATAAAATCAGCAAAGGGGACAGTGAACACTATCCAGGACCAATGACAGTGATCATGTTGCCAACACATACATGATAACATATGTAAAGAACAAAGCACCAGGCCTAGACATCCTAGGGAAGACACTGGTCATCCCCTAATATACAGTCTCCTCTTCCCATTTAGTAATAGAAGCCTGAATTTTAGCTGAGCCTACAGACACCAGATTAAAGACTACAGTAACCAGCCTTCCTTGCAGGAGGATATAGCTATGTGACGAGGTTTCGGTTTCTGTGGAATCTCCTTAAAGAGAGGGCCTTGCCCTTCTTCATGACTCCCTTTCTGCTGCTGATGGGAATGAAGCCATCTTGGACTATAAGATGAAAGTCATTTTTTGAAGTTGGTGGAACAACAGGGAGTAAAAGTACCTGATAATCAAGGAGTTAGCCACCATATTAACTCTGGTTGGCCTTTGTTTATGTAAGAGATAAATTAACGTCTCTATTGTTTAAACCCATGCTCTCGGAGTTTTCTAATATCAGAGCTCAGTTGCTTTCTAACCTATACTATTGCCTTCCTCTTAAGACCCGAAATAGCAATGACAGTCCCAAATGAAGTGCATCATTATTTCATTGAGAGTATAAATGATAGCTTTAAAGCCTAAAAAAATCTGTCTACACTAATAAAAGAGAAACATGCAAATTGGTTTCACGCCACTATGCCCATCAGCCAATCAGGATGGGTATGCAAATTAACCCAACAAAGATTGTGGTTAATTTGCATATGCAGGGCGGACTGAAGACTGAAGATAACTAAGAGGCTTGGCTTCTCCGCTGCAGCTGGAGTGGACAGTGAACACTATCCAGTGAACACTAACCTGGGTCCTGGGTGTCAGAGGAAAACTGGTGCCGGCAGGCAGGGGAAGGAAGGCCTAGTGCATGAATTTTTGTGCATCAGACTTCTAGTTCATAATAGATCTATTCCATGTATTCTCTCATGACAGTGAAATAAAACAGCAGACAACAAAATGTAATGCACAGTACAGTATTCCTACTTTTCAATAAACAGTGAAAATACAGACATTTTCTTTTGATAAAAGGCAGATGAATTTATCTCTAGAAATACTTGTTGCAGCAACTTCATTTCTGTACTCTTGACCACTCTACACCAGACAATGGGTCAGATTTCTTCTACTTGGTTTCTTCTCTAAGTCATTGGAGGGGTTAGAGGAATAACTTATGATGGTGAGGTCAGCTCATGTTAATGGGTAAGAAAGGATCATAACTACAACTACTGATAGCAATGAAATGCATCTATGTCATTAAACCCTCAGAATAGCCTTAATTTGAAGACTCAGAAACTGAGGCTCCAAGAATTAGAGGCATAGAAAGGGAGTGGACTGACAATTTTCGGGGGTAAAGGGTGTTGGGGGTGTGGGAAGAGAATGGACAATGATCGTACACCTATGGATGAGGACGGGGCGGGGGACAGAGGGTGGGGTGGGAAATGGGAGGAGGGGAGCTATGGGGGGAAAAAAAGAGGAACAACTGTAATAATCTGAACAATAAAGATAAATTAAAAAATAAAAAGAAACTGAGGCTCCAACAAGTGGCATGATTTGCCCGAGGTAACAGAGTGCTAACTAGAGGCCTTGAATCCAGGTTTTCAGATTCACACTGTATCATAATTGCCTGTTTCCTTATCTTTCTCCCCTCTAGACCTAGCTGCTTTCCCATTCATTATTGTATTCCCAGCACCCACCATAGGGCCTGCCATGTTAAGCATCCTCAATAAATACCTGTTAAACGAGTTAACAAGCCTAAAGCCCCACTCTGCCAATGCTCCCTTGGTCTGCAAAGGTCCTACAATCCAATGCTCTTAAGATATTCCAGGTCACTCCCAGGCCACATGGCCTGTCAAGAGAATGTGGTCAAGGATGAGACAGAGGGGAGCAGGAGTGGTGAACACACCCATATGACACACTTGTGTTCTCCCCCACACTCTCCCGGGCCTGGGTGGGCCTACCACGTAGGGCATTTGGACGTGTGCCTCACGGCCTGGGAGACAACTTGCACTTTGTGTACTTTTCCAGAAAAAAGAAAAAGGCAACTGTGGCCTAGCGCATGTTAGAAGTGCTGCTGCCTGGTGACCTGACATCATAGCATCCACCCTGTCTGATTCCTGGAGGCAGGCCGGCCCACTTGCCAGGCATAGCTGGCAAGGGTGTAGCGGGAGGGAGTATGGG
Source organism: Murina feae (assembly GCA_004026665.1). Taxonomy (NCBI): domain Eukaryota; kingdom Metazoa; phylum Chordata; class Mammalia; order Chiroptera; family Vespertilionidae; genus Murina; species Murina feae. The sequence continues at coordinate 61,285 of PVJC01001345.1, forward strand.
AAGAGGGGGTTAGGCCCTGTAACATGAAGTGTGGCTAAGACATACACAATGACCAGGCGTTATGACACAGTTCATCGGGTAAGAGTCATGAAGTTGTTTGTGTTTTAGGCTTAGAGGCAAAGATGATAGAGCTCATCACTCCTTGTCAGCCCTGGATTCCCTGAAGACAACTGGAACTGAGTTGGTCCTGCTCCAAGTTTTTCCAAGGAACAAAGAAGATGGAGCCATCCTAGGCATCTGCCACTTTGTTTACCCATCCCTCCAACAAGGGTGCCAGAGGAAGGAGGTGTTTTGTTTTTGGTTTTTCCTTCTGCGGCTCCCTACAGAGTTAAGTGGTGAAAAACAAGGCTTGAGTGAGCTGTGATCACCAATCATAAAACCTACAGCTAAATTATCACCTGGCATGCTGGAAATAACATTATTGCAAAATGTTGTCATGATATTAAGGTCTTCCAGTTGGAAAGCCAAAAGTTAAGCCTGAGCTGGCATTCATTTCCCAATAAATGAGTTGGCTTAAACACGGACTTTCTCTCCTTCACTTGTAAAAATGACCAAAAATGTAACGGAGAGTTCAATAAATGTTTTAGAGATTGCTATTAAGTACAAATGCTTCAACAATTTAACAAAACCAGAGTAAAACAACCTTGCAAATCCTACCTTCCTTGCCCTTGCCCCACCCCCAAGTCAGGACGAAAGTTCAGGGTCTCAAACAATAACCCATTTGCCTCGTACCTAGTACATGGTAGACAACTGAAAAAACGTTTGCCAACAAAGAATTCTATGTGCCTTATGAGTTGGCACTTTACAGACTTTTTAGAGAGTTTGCTGAGTCGGATTAGATTCAAGAATAGTATATTAATCCTCTGGGGGATAGTCACAGGCAAAGAGCTACAGAGACAGACGTTTTCTTTTGTTAAAACTTGTATCTGCATTCAAATATTGGCCTTGGCATTTCCTAACTAAGTGTTGACTGCTTTGAATGTTATGTCAAACCATCTGCACTGGAAAGCAAACTCCTGTTAAGAAATATGATCACAGGTTGTAAAAAGATTATCATGTTCCTGACCATTATACATTTTATATTTTGAAAATCCCCACAAGAAAGGGTCATATTAAAATAGCAACTCTTTGGCAAAGTGAGGCTGAGTACTTTTATACAATTTACGACTCTGGTCAACATGAAAATTCATTTTTGTGTGCATTTTTTTTCAGTGGCTTCCCGGCACTGGCTCGTTAAAATGAAACCTTTTTCTCTGAGTCCGAAACTAGACTAGAAGTTTCTAGTTGACTGGATTTTTGAGAGACTCACCACTGCCTGGGAGGCAAGGTGCCTCTACCGTTCTCACCGCCTTCAACCAGGAAATCTCAGAGGTTCCGGAACCTTAAGGTCCAGGAGAAGCAGCTCTTTACATGGCTGAGGACGGAAGTTTAGGACAAAGCTCTGGAGAGAAAGTGCAAAGTGAAAGCTTAAGGGAGATAGATTTAGCATAAGAAAACTAGGAAGTATGCATTTCAACCAGATTTTTATATACTCTGGAAGGGGTAAAAAAAATAAGCTATTCTTTTATCCCCAAGCAACAGGGAAGGGTATTTGGCCAAATCTTAAAGTGACAAACATACTGGTCAAGGACCACAACAACCTCAACACCTGGGGAAGCCTAACCTCCAGAAGTTGGGCCGTTTTGGGGCAGTTCTGGGCAGCAGGATGCAAATGGGAGCCGTTGGGAGCCTTGCCCCGCAGAGTCAGTGAGCAGCAGGGGCTTGTCTGTTTCTGCTGTCCTAAGAGTGTCCTGTGCAGCTCAGCGCGGCTTCAGGAAAGTCCAACTGCACGCGGACTTTGAGCCTCGGTCCAAACATGTTCTGGAGATTGTGGCACTCCCTCACACACTCCCCCTGCCCTAGCCACACACTCTGACCCAGTGCAGGGAGGGCAGGAAGGGTGTGGGAAATATGTGTCAAGGTGAGTGTAGAAGTGTATGCAGCACACACACCGAATCCCTAGCAGGTGATGAAAATAGAACGAGCATAACATCAGCCCAGAGGCAGAAGACAGTCAAGAGTTCCAAAAGGGTCAGAAGCTATAAGATGAGGTGTGTAGCTTCTGTCGGGTCCTCACAAGGGCATTTCCTGAAATCAGATAAAATCTAGTATTCGACGAGAATAATAAACAAAAACCAGCCGTGAAAGGGGAAGGCACCCTTACTGCTTTCTCTCCCTGCTCTTCCCCTTACATCCACTCCTTGAAGGGAGGAGTTCCACTTGGGGATGCTCAGCACGTTTCCAAGGACTTTGGGAGATGCCTGGGGAAAGTCAGATGGATGAGAGAGAGATGAATGAGTGAATGAATGAGCGAATGAATGAATGAATGAACTCGGCCACAAGTTTCTGAGTGCATCCTCTAGTGGGAAATGATTAAGAAAGAGAGCCACGGAACAGATAAATCGGACTGGCTTGCAATTGTCCGCATATGTCAGTTTGACCTGGGTCCGTGGCCCTCAGACTTTACAGCGGGCGTCAGAGCCACCCGGAGGGCTTGTTCCATCGCCTCTGGAGCCTCACTTCCCAAGATTCCGACTCAGTAGGTGGAGCTACAGCATCTGCATTCTACATAGTTCTAGGCGTCCCTTGACGAAGTGCGGCTCCGGACCGATCCCAGCGTCCCAGAAGAACGACCTCCGCCTGGAGAACTGGAACCTCAGAGGCGACGCAAGGCCCGGCTTTTTTTCAAACAACAACAAGGACATCAAAACCCTGACTGCTGAGGATAGAGAACAGAGCTGCTCCGCTCCAGCTCGGTCAGAGGGCGAGAGCTCCTTGGAAATCAAGGTTTTCGTTTGCATGTCCCCAACGTGTCAACGTCCGCAAGTAAATCTTTCAGGTGTAAGCCTCATAGGAACAGGTTAGCAGACTCTGCGCCAGTCTTTTCCGAGGACGATCCTTTCAGAGCGCAGGGCTGGGCCTGTCCCACCCGGAGCAGGTGAAGCTGCCCCCAAGAGGCACCCTCTGCACAGGCGCCGGGTCTTGCTCTTTGCTGCGCTTTCTCCTGTCCACCCGGCCTCCCCGTCCGGACACCAACCGGCTCCTTGGGCAAAGCACCTGGAATGGAATCTGGGCGCTGACCTGGTCCCTCTGGAGAGGCAAATTGGAGACCTGCTTTCCAACGGGCACTGAAGGCGAAGAGGCGCCCAGGCCCGTGCATCCCGGGAGCCCCTGCCCCGCCCCGCAGTCTGCACGGCCTCGGCCTCGGGGCTCCGGTCCCGCCCGCATCCAGCACGTGGCAGGGCCAGCCCTGCGCTTCTGCTCCCGCCCTGGCACCTCGCGACCGACTGACGAGGCGCCGGCGGCCTCCAGTCGGCCCTGGGCCTTGCGACTGGCGGGGCCCGACCAAACCCAGAGAGGCTGGCCCACCCTGGTCGGAGCTCTAGTTAACTGTCCGACCGGGTCTTCGCCTGCACAGGCAGCTCCCCCTCCCGGGGGACTCGGCAACCCGCAAGCTGGGAGCCGAAAGGGCACCCGCCTCGTTCTGCAGCGAAATGGAGCTGAGCCAGGGGCGCAGGCCCGGCGAGCGCCTTTGGGCCCAGCGCCCTCATCACCCTCTCGCTGCCCCGGGGCTGTCCGTCCCGCTTGGCCAGACTCGGGAGGAGGCTGGGCCCGGGGGTTGGACGGCTGGAGGCGGAGGGTGGTCCCCGAGACGCGCTTCCCGACGCACAGAGCTTCGAATGCTGGGATGGGATGCGGGGTAAGGCGCGGGGAGCGGGGCATCCTCTCCGATCGCGTGCGCCTGGGACACCCGTGCTGCCTCTGCGGCAGGGGCAGTGTCCGAGGCCGTGGGAAACCCGCCAGCGGGGGGGTCCCTGCGGCCACCCCGTGGAGCGCTCAGCGAGGCCCAGCGGCGGGGGAAGAGCGGCTCCTCGGCCCCCACCACAGGCCCAGGCCCTCTGCCCACGCCCCGGCCGCGCTCGCCGCTCTTCCTCCGCATCGAAAGGGCCGGGGTGGAGGCGGGAGGATTCCAGCGCCCGGAGGGGTTGCGGGCTGCCCCGCACTCGCACCCGGGAGCCAGCCGCCCGAGTGCCCGCCAGCGGCCCGCGCCGCGCAGTGTGCGGACCTCGCCTCCAGGGGGCGCTGCGGGTCTTCTCGCGGCGGCCGAGCTCCCGCGGCGACTGCGCTGTCCTCCTTCCCATCCGCGTTGTAAAGCGCCGGCTCGAACTTAACTTAAAAAAAAAAAAAGTTAAACTGCTTCGTTTTTGGACCCCCTACCTCCACACCCACAGTTCTGAACCCAAAGCCCGCTGTCCTTTGCGGGCCTCCGTGCGCTACTCCGAAGGCTGAAGTGCACGCGGGGCTCCCAGCTCCTCCGGGCCCAGCGCAAAGCAGCCAACAGTGCGGGAAGTTCAAATGCAGAAGGTCCCCGCCCTGCGGAGGCTGGGGAAGGCTGGGGGGAAGGGTGGCGAGTCCTGGGAGGTCATGGCAGCTGGGATCCCTTTGGAAAGAATGGGGTTCCCGTAATCTGTGTCTTCAAGACTTAAGGACGTCCGCAGCTCGCGGTCCGAGTGGGGAGGCTTGGCGTCTGTCCGACACCTGCTCGCGGCTGCACCGTCAGAGCCTCCTGGGTGGGCCGTGGGGGAAGGGGCCTGCGCTCCGGCCCCCTCCTCCTCCTCCTCCTCCTCCTCCTCCAACTCCTCCGCGCTTCCTCTCGCTGGCCTGCATCCCGTCCTCCAGGGGCGTAAACTTTGGGCGATCGGGTTTGGGCAGCCTCCACCAGCGCGCCCCTCGTCAGTCCGTGAGCCGTTTCCCTGGAAGCGTCGTGGGTGTCAAACGCCTGGAGCCGCCAGGGCCACAGAAGAGGGAGTCGGCGCGAATGTCGGAGTGAACAGGCCGCGCAGCGCCGCGGGGCGCAGGGGGGATGGGCCGGCCGCGCGGAGCCGCAGCCCCCGAGCGCCGCGGGGCCGCTGTGGGCGCCGGGACGTCCCTCCGCTCACACCCGGACCCCACCGCTCGCGGCAGCCGGTGGCCCATCTTCCGCGCCAGGAGGTGTCGCCCGGAGAGTCCGGCAAGTGAGGCTGTTCCTGGGTGGGCCCCCACCGTGGGTGCGCCCTAGAGGCCCGCGTGGAGAAACTCCGGGGCGCGCCGCGGGTGGGCGCGGAGTGGATGCTCGGGAGCCGTGCGCGCTTGCGGCCCCGGGCTCAGCCCCGCGCTCGCTCTGGACGTGGGTCGCGCACCTGCCGGCGGAGGTGGCTGGGCCTGGGGACTGCGGGAACGCGCAGCTTCCCGCAAAGCCTGGAACTCGCCGGCACCTCCTTGCCTTTCCAGCAACCGCAGCGCTGGGGCCAGCGTGGCCCACACTCCATGGGGGGACGTCGGAGGCGCGGGTGGGCGAGGTAAACGCATTTATGGAAAAGCCTCGGCTCAAGAGGTTTGCAGAAAGAGGGCGCAGCTCAAGGGTGGTTGTAAATTCTGTCTACTTTGTGGCGGGGGAAAAGCAGGCGGTTTCGCACCACACACACGCACACGCACACGCACACGCACTCACACACACACACACGCAGGAAGGTGTGAAGGCCGCCGCCGGGGAATTGCCACCACGTGAGTGAAAAGGAAATGCAGTGCGGAGGATCACTCTCCAGGTCCCCACCCCTGGCGTGCGTGTCCTGGGGGTCTGAAAGAAGAGAAAGTTCCCTCCAACTCTTCCAAATTGAGAAAAGCTGCAGAAAGAATGAGGCGGTTAAAGAGAGGGGACCACAGGCATCCCGGTGGCTGGAGCTCAGGACGGAGCACTAAAATGAAAGCACCCCTATAGAAGCCACCAGGGAAAACGTTAAAAATAAATTAAAAAATAATCCTGAGCTCTTAGATGTTCTACTACTTCCATGCTGTTTGTCAAGTCTCCTTCGCAGCAGTTCAATACTGAAGGATATTAAACACTCAGGTCTGCCTTCCGAGCTCGCTGTTTAACCTTTGCGATTTTGAAATGGGAAAGGAAAAAAGACCTGCTCTCCCTGAATTATGTTTTACCCCAAAGGAACGAAAAATTCTATCCACCTCGGCATAAATGAAATAGAATTGTGTCTTCATAAACTAACATCTCCTAGCTTCTGTCTGCCCTCTCTCCCTCGCCCCCAATCACTAGTTCACCTTTTGACAGTGTTTCGTCTTATATTTTTGCCCACTTCCTTGCACGGATTGAGATTATTTTAATTGCTCTCTGAGGTGGCACATCCCAAGACCACTTTTTTTGGCAGAACACTTGAAGTGTACAGCCTGTTGACTGGAAGATCTGTGCCCCCCAAACCAGGACTTGCCAAGGAGGCTGAGGCAAAGGGCTGGGAAGAAGGGTGCTTTGCTCAGGGTTGCTCAGCCAGATCTCCTCTGGAAAGAGCCTGTTTCAAATGAGTGTGCGTCCCTCGGTCAACCCACTTCCAGAGGAGTTGAAGGGTGTCCCGCAGTTCCTCCCTCTCAGGACCAAACCTGTGGAAGAACCTGAAAAAACGTATCACTACACCTCAGATTCGATGAAGCTTCCTGGCGACTAAAGGAATTTTACTTTTTTCTTTTTTTTTTATGTTTTGGCCTGGAATGTAGATGTACATGTTTTGAGACGCTAAAATAGCCTTTTCCTAAATTTTGTAGATGATCGCTCCTCACCCAATTCCAGGAGGATTCTTTATTCACCCATGAGTTGCAGAAGCCCACCTCTTTTAAGTCGTTTCACTGCTTAGGAAACAGTATACTGGCTGATGAAAGCTTACATATTGGAAGGCATGTCTCCTGGGATAGTCCACATATGCCTTTCCAGTCATTAAGCAATTAGCTACTGTCACCTCAACAGCAAACTGTTTAGACCACAGGCGAAAGCAGACAGCACGTGTAGCCAAAATTGACCCAAGACTATGTACGGCGCTGTGTCTCAAATCGGGGGGAGGGCGCTCTATGCTGAAGAACACGCTCTAGAACGGATTGAGTTCACCCTACGAAGAAGACGCTTGTGCTAAAAACGTGCTAAGATGTGGACGTGAACTCAGGGAGCGTTCCAAGTAAAACCGCAACACGTCTTCATTTCCTCTGCGGGGTCTCCCCAGAGGCAGGAGACTCTAACGCTGTAAGGAAAGGTGGCGGAGAGAAGGAAAGGGGTGGGCGTCGTCTTCGTGTGTTGGTCTTGCCACTGAGTCCACCTTCGGCTCTCCCCGGGAACCCTCGGGCAAACCTGCGCCTTTAAGACTCAGTTGCTATCCAAACACAAGTAAACAGAGCGGACCATTCGCGCGCGCCAGGCGCGGAGGCGGAGCCTGGGAGCCGCGGGCCCCGCGCGGCGGCGGGACGCCCGCCCGGAGGGGAGGCGGGGCCGCTACTAAAGCTGCCGACTCCCGGCCGCGAACAGCCCAGGGAGGGACGCGGGCGGGGACGCAGCTCTGCGCGCTGGCTGCCGGAGGGTGATGGCCCTGCGACGGGGCAGACTCCGACTCGACCCGGAGTCCGCCGGAGGCTCGCGGAGGCGCGGGGTTCCGGGCGAGCGCTGAGCGCCGCGTTCCACGTCCACAGACTCCGACGCCGGCGAGGATCCACGCTCGTTTTTGGGTGTTTTTTTTTTGTGTGTGTTTTGTTTTTTTGTGTGTGTGTTGCTCGCAATGCTCCAGAGAATGTCCGCGGCTGCCGGGACCCCGTGCGGAAAGAGACGTTTGCCCGGCGTGGACCCGATGACCTTTGCAAGCCGTGCGCCTGGCTGCCCGGAGCGGGTCTGAGCGGCGCTGCCCCGGCGGACCTTTCCGCGGGAGGTGAGTGCCCGCCCTGGGAAGGGGCTGCAGGCTCCCCGAGAAAGGAGGGGTGCAGGGGGTGCAGGGGGCGCCTGTTCTCGGCCCCCGCTGTCCACAGGTTCAGAACTTGCGAGAAGAGATACCAGGGACGCAGACCTGGGCATTGTTTCTCACTCGTCTGATCCCAGGCGCGTCATGCCCAGCGAACACCCGTGGACACACACTTTGTACGGACTATTTTTAGTTTTGTTTTTGCAACATTTAACCTAAGCATTCATCAGGGCTTCTTGAAAAAGCTGATCAGCAGACCCCGAGGTAAAAACCCCGTTGCTCCCCCAGGTGCCATGGGATTCCACATGCACCCGTTCTGGGGCAGCCTCCGCGCAGCGCGGACGGGCCAGCACACACCGTGCCCGCCTCGCTCCCGCGTTTCAAAAGGGAAGTCACCGTTCAGTCCTAAGTAATCCTCCAACCTTGTGTTGGCCTTTTGATTGTCCTCCCACCCTCTAGTTCTGGAGCAGGGGGGCGGGAGGCATATCCCCCCGGGTCTGAAACGCATGGATCGTCAAGAAATCGCCTCCGAAGAAGGAGTTGCAGTTGTAGAAAGAAGGAGGGAGGAAAGGGTGTTTGCGGAGGGAGCGCTGACTCTGTCTCCCCTACCTGTTAGCAGAGAACAAAAGGGGGCTGGCGTTTCCCCGGAGCGAGACGCCTCAAACAGCTCTTTCTCTGCAAAACAAACTGCAGTCCTGAGCAGAACAAGAAAATCACGCACGCAGGGGGAGCGAGGGAGCAGAGAGAAACAGAACCCTGATGCGGAAGGCATCTTAATTTAATTAACTCCTTGGGAAGGCAGAGGCGCTGCGCAGGGTCAGGGACTTCGCTGGCGTGGTTTTTTTTTTTTTTTTTTTTTTTTTCGTTTTTTCTCAGTTCACCTGATCCAGTCTGGCCATTTTTATTTCACTTTTTTCAAAATGACCTCCTTAGATCCACTTGGACTGGAGTGTCTCTGATTTATGTTTTTTAAAAAAAATCCCATGGTGGCTTTTGGCCTGAAATTCAGGAGCTCATCGATCTATCCGTCAGTTCTCTCAGACACCCACGCACAGGTTTTAGCAGATGGCCCCTGACTGTCTATTATTTTTGGGTAATTCAGTATAACAACACTGTTACCTAAAAGTGAGACTCCTTATCCAATTACCACGTACCCCTTTCTTCTCCAATGCTTTGAAAGCACCACGGAACTGAAATTAGTACGTACACATCCCACTTGTTGACAGCCAATGGGCTAAAATTTTACAAAACTTCTGTACGTGCCTGGAAATTCCTGTGAATAAGAGTGATGAAAGAAAACCAGCCCCAACGCCACTGAAATATTTCTGTATTTTCATTGGTTTAAATTTCTTTCCTTGAAAAATTAAAAGGAACCAATGGTCCCTAAGGGCCTGGCAAAGAAATGACAGCAAACGATAACTGTTATTGCCTGAGACACAGTATGGGAACTCTACACAAAACGAAAGTACTGTAGCTCTCTGTAGATCGACTTAAAATATTTTTTGACATATATTTCCAGCAAGTCGGCGGGAGAGTGGAAATCTGAACTCCCTAATTATTCATGGCAAAAATGTTAGGTGGATGTCTAGGGTTGTTCTGTTTGTAGGAGGGGTTTAGAAGTCACCCCTAGCCTGCGCCTCCGTGAAGAAACCATTTGCAAATTAAAATGAACACATACTGTGAAATAGCACTTGTGTGCCCCCAGGAAGCTGAATTACAGTGGAATCTTTAATTTTTGTATTATGAACCATTGCGGTGGGGAAAAAAAAGGGAAGGAAAATGGCATTCAACTTTCTGCTGGCAGAATGAACACGTAACCTTTATGGCAGAGTTCACTTCGCGTATTTGGAATCGAAACCACAAGTTGTGGCAGTCCTGCAACTGGCAACACACACACACACACACATGCACACACACACAGAACATGATGGGAGTTGTGCTTGCCTCCTGTATTTATTTCTAAGAAATCTGGGAATACACCCAAATAATAATTTTGGTTTCCTCTCTATCGGGGAGGCTGCTTTTTAACACTAGGGGGGAAAGACTCTTTTGAATCTCTTCTTGGCGCTCATTATGCAAGAAGGAGGAAATAAAGGTACAATTCATTTTAATGGAAGAGAAAATAATCAGATAGGTTAGCAGGGATGCGAGGAGAATCCTTTTTCTAATCTCTCCAGGAGAGGGCTGGAGGGGTTGCCACTGAACAAAAATGAATCGTGATTTGCGGTGGGAAAGTTGATTCCGAAAGGAGGTTCACGGTTTCGGTTGAATGGTCTGACTGGGACCCTCTGACTGTTACACACCTCTCATTCACTCCAGGCCTGAACTCCCAGACCGCTTACCACCAGGCAGAAGCGGCTCATTAATAAATCCTGTCTCTGAGCCTTTCCAGGCAGAGGAGGAGGGAGAGAAGGTGTGGGCCTCGCGGAGGCAGCCAGACTGCCTTGCCAGAGCGCTGTGTCATTAGCGCAGCCCCCTACGTCTGCCCTCAGAGCCACTGGCAACACCACACGCTAGAGAAGAAAACTCGGGGGCAGAAATGGGTGGGTGGAGAGGGAAGACTGAACAAACTCTCCCACCTTTCTGCTGGTTTCAGCAGCCAGGCATAAAGGGTGATGGCTCAGCTGGTGGCAACTGAGTCCCGCAGCCGGAGAGCCGCCCTCGGAGACAAGGTGCGGCTCCAAGGAGCTGGCAGAACGCGGGGCTAGGAAGGGGTTGGCGCTGGGAGACGGTAGGCCCACCCTGAATGCCCGCGAGGCGCTTCTGGGAGCCTGGATCTGAACGCAGACCTCCGTGTTGCCATTGGGGGCGCAGGGCGAGCAGAGTGTGCGCGCCCTGCCTGGGCCCAGGCCGCAGACCTCGGCCCCGCGTCCAGGTGGCCGGAGCCCCGAGCACCCGTCTCCAGGAGGAGAAACAAGCTTCCTCCAGGCCTCCAGGACCTCCCTGAATCCGCCGCTGCGGCTCCTTCCCCTTCCCTCCCCAGGGAGCCCTCCCTCCACCCTTCACTCCCAGGTCTCCTGGGGTAGGAGCCGCTCGAGCCTCCCCGGAGCTTGGCGCTCCACCCGGGAGAAGGGTTGCGGGCCTCAGGGACGTTCTCCGCCCACCCCCACCTTCTCCCCGGGAGCCGAACCATCTGGAAGGGATCTTGGGGGGTGGGAGTGGGGGATAGGGGTGGGGGTGGGAGTGGAAAGCCCCTGGGAAGCAGGAGGCGGTTCCTCCTGGAACCCGGCCCCGGAGGTGTCACTTTCTTTCCTGCGACCCGTCACCGCTGATGAATGGCACTGAGGCAGAGGAAGGAAAAAGAAAACCTCCGAGGTCAGCGCGGGGCGGATCGGGCCTCTCCGAGTGCTCGAGGGCCCGTGAGCACGAAGCACCCCCAGCCGCGCTCCGGGACCCCGGGCCGCTGGTCCCGGGGTCAGCGCGGGGATGGGCCGGGTGGGACGCTCAGCCCGGCCTTCCTGGTGGCTCCCGGGCGGCAGGGGCTCGGCCGGGCCCGGCGTGGTGTTGGCACCGAGGGGGGTCGGGGTTGACTGCGCTTCGCTAGACGCGGTGAGGTGGGCGGTCCGCCCCCTTTTTCCTTCTCCCGGCCCGGAGTCTCCAGCTCCATCCGTGCAGGAGCCCGACCTCTCTGTGGGTGCCCAGCCCACAGGGGACCGTTCCTGGCCCGCCCGACGCCCTGGCCAGGCGCAAGGGTTCCCTCGCCACCTCCTTGGGGCGCGGGAGGAGGGTGGGGAGGACTCACCAGGAAGGTGTGGTGACTCGCGCCTGCGCCAAAGTTCAGACCGAGCTGGTTTGGATAACAATCACGACTCTGCCTCTCTCTCCCTGTCATTTCTAGGGTGTCCCTGCTGTCGTCTCTCTCTGGGTTTTCACGGGAGCCCCACACCCAACGAGCCTCTGAGTCCTGGAAGAAAGGGGCGGCCCCCTGCGCCCCCCGGAAGCCCGGAAAATGGGGAGCAAGGCCCTGCCGGCGCCCATCCCTCTCCACCCGTCGCTGCAGCTCACCAACTACTCCTTCCTGCAGGCCGTGAACACCTTCCCCGCCGCCGTGGACCACCTGCAGGGCCTGTACGGGCTCAGCGCCGTGCAGACCATGCACATGAACCACTGGACGCTGGGCTACCCCAACGTGCACGAGATCACCCGCTCCACCCTCACCGAGATGGCGGCGGCGCAGGGCCTCGTGGACGCGCGCTTCCCCTTCCAGGCCCTGCCCTTCGCCACGCACCTCTTCCACCCCAAGCAGGGAGCCATCGCCCACGTCCTCCCGGCCCTGCACAAGGACCGGCCCCGTTTTGACTTTGCCAACTTGGCCGTGGCCGCCACGCAAGAGGACCCCCCAAAGATGGGCGAGCTGAGCAAGCTGAGCCCGGGGCTGGGCGGCCCCATCTCGGGCCTCAGCAAATTGACTCCGGACCGAAAGCCCTCCAGGGGGAGGCTGCCCTCGAAAACGAAAAAAGAGTTCATCTGCAAGTTTTGCGGCAGACACTTTACCAAATCCTACAACTTGCTCATCCACGAGAGGACCCACACGGACGAGAGGCCGTACACGTGTGACATCTGCCACAAGGCCTTCCGGAGGCAGGACCACCTGCGCGATCACAGGTGAGAGGCCGCGGGAGGCGCGGCGAGGGCGTCCTGAACACCAAAGCCGCACAGACACCCCGAGGGCCGCGGACAGGCCCCTCTCGACCAGCCTGGATCCCCACAGGCCCCAGCCGCCCGCCCGTGGTTACCTTTCTCCCTCACCGGCCTTTCCTGCGTTCTAGCTCGGGATGCGCGCGGGAGGTCCTTTTTTCCTGCTTTCGCAGCTAAAACCGGATGGGTTGGTTTGGGTTGCTGTGTTTGGTTTCTCAGTTCCCTCCAGGTAGCCCCTGAGGTGGGGTGAGGGGTGGGGGGCAGGTAAAGCCTAGGGACCCCAAATCCCACCGTGGCAGCCCGGAGACTCTTTCTGCACGTCGTCTCGGGCCACCCCCAACTGGGTTCCCTCCCTTCCCCAGTCCCTACCCCCACCCCAGCGTGCTCCCCGGAGCCGAACGCCAGGACCTTCTTCCTTTTATTTACATTTATTTGCAGAGGTGGGTCTTGAGATCCCTGAATTTTAGACACGGTTACACCCCCTCCCTCCCACCCACCCACCCCCCGTCTCGCCCCGCCCTCAGGAGCGTAAACTCTGCATTAATCAACGGGCAATTGAAGAAATACTAGAATTGTAAATGTTTTCATCCGGTAAAAACTCCCCAGGAGTGGGGGTGGGGTGTCTCTCTTGGGACTCCACTCGCTGTGTGTTGCCCAAGGTGGCACTGGAGGGCCGATCCTCCGTGGCTGGTAGGGGATTCGCTCAGGTCAGGCCCCCTCCTGTCCCCCTCGCTTTACATCTTGATTTGACCCGTTTCAATCCCCGGCGAAATCCTAGAGGCCACGAAGGACTCATTCGGCAGGATTTGAGCTCCAGAATACGCCAGAGAGGGCGATCAAGTGTAGATAAAACCGAGGTCCAGTGAATGTTTGGAAGAATCTGTTAGTTGAGGTTAACCATAAACTAAAAGCATACCTAATGGGAATCCTGTTCCTCTTGTCCTCTCCTGACGTCGCGTTCAGTAATTGCCAAAAAGAATCGCCTCACTGTGATGGGAAGGCCGTTTCAATGAAACCTTGTATTGATTTTCAGGTATATTCATTCCAAAGAAAAACCCTTCAAGTGTCAGGAGTGTGGGAAAGGATTTTGTCAGTCTAGAACGCTAGCCGTTCACAAAACTTTACACATGCAGGTAAGCTTGTTTTCTTGCTAAAAACAAAAAAACAGTGACTGGTTCCGTTGTATCGTGTTTCTCCAGCAAAGGTGTTCAGTGGCAAGGTCTCCCTCCTATAAAATTCTATTTAGATTATTTTTCTAGGTGGGAAAAGCAATACTCTGTTTTTTTTTTTATATATACATAAAATTAATCCTATTTAACATCAAACAGTGTTATGTTTTCTTAAAGAACAGGCCACTCTCTTTATTCTACATCCTAATTTTAGAGTTATTATTATTATTACTTTTATCCCATCTGCCCCGCGTGGTTGGCTTTCGTGTGTGAGAGGAAATAAAGGTAATTTTGATAATGGAGTCATGGTGAAATCCCATACGCTCTCTCTTTCCCAGGGGCCTCATAATTTGTAGTGTTCAGAACATTGAGGAATAGTTTAATTTTCCAGCAAAGAGGAGACTTAGTCCCCGGGAGAATGTCGTTCCTTAAGAGAGGATTAGAGTTTTTCCTTCCCCCTTTTCCTGCCCGTGACATGGTGCTGAAATGTAAAGAGCTGGCAATCAGGAAGCCCACCGCGGCGGCCAGCAGCACCGTTATCAGGGCCATCGGCCCCGCCGGGTGCCTGCGCGTGTGTGTTGGTGATTGGAGGATTAGGAGCGGAGATTTGTTCCTCCAAGTGCCCTCGTTTGCTGCCGTGTGCGTGTGTTATGTGATACCGGTGAGACAACTATGGAGAAGGGTGCGATGGTGGTGTGAAGGATTAATCCCTTTGCTTGCTTCACATCTGAACAGGAATCTCCACACAAATGCCCCACATGTGGAAGAACCTTTAATCAGAGAAGTAATCTGAAAACTCACCTTCTCACCCATACAGACATCAAGCCCTACAGCTGCGAGCAGTGTGGCAAAGTGTTCAGGCGAAACTGTGATCTGCGGAGGCACAGCCTGACTCACACCCCGCGGCAGGACTTCTAGAGAAGCCCAGGATCTGTCCCCCCCCTGTTCCGCCCCCCACTCTTGCTCCCCTCTCCCCAGACACCCCTCCACACCTCCCACCCGGGGTTCCACCCCCCTGCCCTTCACTGACCCCAGCTCTGCCCTTGCTGCAGCCGCACCTGCAGCTCCAGGGAGTTAACTCAGCTTCTGGAGGACTGAGAACTGTAGACAGCCACACACGTACATCCCCTCACAAAGAGCATACGCGAGTTCCTTGTAGATATGCACAGCTCATTTTAGAGCTCTGTACATACTGTCGTGGGTCTTGGTGTTGTTGTTTTGTTTGTTTTTTTTGTATCTTGTTGGATGCACCTGGATATGGAAAATGGAAGTCAAATTTATCTTTAAAGACTGTATTTTCAAAATAAAACTTTTTCTTGTTTCAACTCTCCTGCGAAGGGTCTTGCTGATTTAACCTCTGTTTTTCCTCTGGGTCCTGCAAGAGGGGGCTGCCTCTACAACAGCCAGTACTGAAGGGCATATTCCCCCCTCGGCTTTAAAAACAAGACCTGCAGTTAGTTCTCTTACCGGCACTTCAGCTCTTCCCTTTTTGTACTGTGGCATTTTGGAGTTGGATAGCTGTGCTGTCCTTTTTTTATTATTCCTTCAGATGAAAGCAACATAATTATTATGAATAAGCTGCAAGTCCAGTGACTGCCCTACTTAAAAAGCATAAGGGAAGTAGCATAAGGAAAAAAGAAGAAAAAGGGAACTGCTCACCATTTCATTTCTTTAAAGTCCTTGACCTGGTGTCAAAGTTTATGATGGGCAACTTCTCTTGCCATTAGACTTTGAACCCTGTGATTTAGCACTATAGACAGACTTTACCCGGCCTTCAGGGGAGAGGTCTAAGACCTGCAGAACACGGCAGGGAGACTACAACCTTCAGAAGATGGAGGACAAGAGGAGAAAAGAGAGGCCACTTAGCTGGGTTTGCACACAATAATTTCTTTCCGAGGGTGGAGAACTTTTCTTCCAGAAGTTTCGGATTTCTCTGCAAAGCAAACCGAGTTAGGCCACCAGCAGGCTTTCTGTCGCTAGTTGGCCTTTTGTCCCTGGGAAAGTGCCAGAAGTACAGGTGACTCTGTGTATAGAACTCATGGCAAATCTGTAATCACCTTCAACTTTTCCCAAATGGCTTCTGGGGAATATGATACTAATATAATGACAACCCTGTGTAAGATTTGGGAGGAGGACTTTGGATGCAGGTAAACAGTAGTGCTATGCAGAGTCTGGAAGGAAAAAAATCACTGAACTTAAAGGGGGAACATCAGAGGAACCTGTAACCCAGTGGTCCAGAAGGGTCTCACAAACTTTAATACTGAACAGCAGTGTGAATTAGGTATTTTTCAGTGTTTTTTTTTCACATTTGTACATTTATGTGCAATATCATGTTTTATGTTCAGGGTGATACTAGGTAACATGTCCTATGTTTATACCTTACAGTTCTCCAGAAGGATAGGTAGGGATTTGAGGACTAGATTCAAAATTTCTCACCAGTCCCTTATTCAATAGGACTTACAAAGAGTTTTCAAAATTGTTCTGACTCACTGCTTATTGTGTTCTCAGGGGAGCTAACTGGAAGCCACTTCTGCTTCTCATGAGAGATAACTCTTTTCAACAAAGTGTCCACTCACCAACCATGTGTGTCTACTACCTGCACAAATGCATTTCCCAACGTGGGATGGGCCCACAGGCTTCCCTGAGGAGAGAGGACAAGGACGGGTGCATATATATGTGTGTGGTACTTAGAGGAATGGAACGGTTTGTTTTCTTTTGTTTGTATAGAATTAACTCAGTGACCTCCCTATCCCTACTCTCTCAAGATCCTGCCCACTTTGGCACAGAAGATTTGAATACTTTGGGCAGGGTTACACATGGACTGTCCCGAAAGCTTTCCTAATCCTGCAGGCTTTTTCCATGTGGTCAGTTTCACTGCCCCACCCACCTCCACTGACTACAAGCTTCAACAGTTCCCTTGCACAGGCTCCAGTCACATTATCAAAGAATGACTCTTGCTCACGATCAAGCCCAGGCGAAGTCGTGAAGTCCCGGTCGCAGGGATCTGGAGATAGGTATAAGCAAAAAACTATTCCTCTTCGTTTGTTTTTGTTGAAAAAAAAAAAAGAGGGAATCAGAAGTGAATGAGGAAAATCAGAGAAGGAAGTGGAGAAAGCACTTCCCCTTTCACTATATACATTATTTCACAATTTAAGGCTAATGTATCTATGCAGTCATTAACTTAACAAATGCTTATTATGGACTTTTCATTTGCCAAGCCCTGTGCTTGCTTCCAACGATTTTCATGATCAGTTTCTGCCTTTCCATATCTGGTGGAACATTTTAGAATAATTTAAAAATCTATAATAGGGCCCTAACCGGTTTGGCTCAGTGGATAGAGAGTCGGCCTGCGGACCAAAAGGTCCCAGGTTTGATTCCAGTCAAGGGCATGTACCTTGGTTGCAGGCACATCCCCAGTGAGAGGTGTGCAGGAGGCAGCTGATCGATGTTTCTCTCTCATCGACGTTTCTAATTATCTCCCTTCCTCTCTGTAAAAAAACCTATAAAATATTTTTTAAAATCTATAATAGGACCTAGTTTTATAGCTACTCTTAATCTACACTCTTCAGGATCTCAGGTGAACTTCAGAACAGTGGGTTCCTCTTCAAATTCTGAGTGTTGTTTCTTCTTCAGAATGTCCACGTGTGCAGGAAGTGAGTCTTACATGAGACAAACTTAGGAGATATCATAGAGAAAATGATACATCGTATCTTAGGAAATTAGTCTGCTGCGCTTTCTTTTGGTGGTTTTTGTTGGTGTGTTTTTTTGCACAGAGAAGAGTCATTCTTTGAGTTTTAGGATTAGTCAGTGTTTTCCTTACAACCTCTATCATAGTGAACTCATGAATCAATACTCCTGGCCAGAAACCAGAGTGAGAAACATCACAAGTCACAACCACAGTGCTGAAGAACCTTATGAGCACTGTACTGAGCTATGACTTTAATCTCATTTTACAATCGGTGTGCAGGGGGGGTTAAAATAATTTCTAAATATGAATTACATTGTAAAATAATTGTTAATATAAAGTTACCAGTGTATGTTAAGTCCATTTATGGTGCTAACATTTACATGGAGGTCATCGTAGCCTAGTGCTTTATAATTGTGATAGTTAAGATTACTATGTTGCGCAGGCACATCCTCTTTTATATTAGGAGTCCTTTCCAAAATTTGACTCCAGGACAACTAAATGTTTAAAAAGTAAACAAATCTCAAATCTCAGATCATAAGTAGGCCCAAATACAACTAGTGATGAAACCAGAGGCAGTTAATTCAAGTTTCTTCTACTGTTCATTTGTCAGATGTTAGCATAGGCATTTGGACTTCTTCCCTTAAATCATGTTCAATCAAGTACCCTCGCCCCAAATTTGATTCTGGAAGGGTCAATCTACCCCTGGAAGACACTTGGGAAACATTAGTTCTTTAATATTGTCAACATGATAGAATAGATGCATTTGGATTAAACACAGTGTAGAAACTACAGCAAATTTTAATATGAAAAAGGTATTACCACAGCACAACTGTTGCCTTTCTTATTACCAAAGTAATTTTATTAGTATTATTATTATGAAGAAATTAAAAACAATAAAGCCTTGTAAAAAAAATTTAAGCCTTGCCATATATTGCAAGCAGGAATGGCTTTGTATTTCGGAGGATTATTTGTGTTCATCTTTATTTGAGTGTTATACTGAGACCATATTTCCCAATTTTTCCTTCTGAAATGTAACTTGCCACTGATAAGCACCTCTGCCGACAGCAATGAGCAATACAGGGAGTGGAGATTCGGAATGATTCAGCTTTGATGACCTGAGATATTTCATGTTTATTCCTGCTTCCTTTCTTTATTGCTTGTTGCTCCTGCCCTCTCCCCTTCTCCCTCACCACCTAACATAAATTACATTAGTATCTAAGCAAGTAAGTTTTTTCTTGAAACTAGTCAAGGCAAAAATTGATAGTGAAAAACAGTAACACAAATATACCACAAGAGGAAAATTTTAAGGTAAATTGCAATGCTATATCACTTAGGATGCTTTCTACCTGCAAGAAACAGAAAAACGGACTAAAAGTGGCTTAAACAATAGGGAATTTATTTTCTCCCATAAAAAGAAGCCTCAAGGTAGGGTTCAGGGATGTGTAAGTAATTGGAGTGACAAGATCATCCAAAACCCAGCTCTTACTTTTCTCTTCTGTATCTTTTGTGCATAATTGCTCCCCTCATGGACACAAGATGGCTGCAAAAGCTCCAACCATCAGCTCTAGTACTTCATTCTCACACACAGTCCATAGGCAGAAAAAGGGGTTAGCTCTTTCTTGTTTCACCTTTTGAGAACTAAGAATCTCTTCCATAAATCCAACCTGTCTACTTGCCCTCAAATATGATTGGCCAGAATTAATTCACTTGCTCCTTCCTCAGCCAATCACTGACATGGAATTATACCATGAATGGCTAAGACTAAAATTCGTCTTTCATGCATGGAAATGGAGGCAGTCTTCCCAGGAGCCCTTGACTGCCTAAAAATACCTGAGTTCTGCAAGCAAAGAAGAAAGCAGATCTGATTGTTATTAATACTAAGCAGATGTTAAAAATGAGGATTCCATTAATAACCTTATGTTAGGTGATGCTTATATTACTAATAGAGGCCCAGTGCACAAAATTTGTGCACAGATAGGGTCCCTAGACCTGGCTGGCAATCAGGGCTAGTCAGGTTCCCCGCCTCCTGACCTCCTCCTTCCCTCACTCCCTCCGTGTCTCACCACCACAGCTGGTCTCCCCCCATGTTCTGCACCGCCCCCTGGTGGTCAGTGCATGTCATAGCAAGTAATCAAATTCCTGTTCTCCCAGTTGAACTCTCCAGGGGACACTTTGCATATTAGCCTTTTATATACATAGATAAAAGAAGGCTACTCAATGCCATATACAATGTTATCCAAACTAATTAAACAAATAAAGCCTCTTAACAAAAAAAAACTAAGCATAAAAAAGACTAGCAGAAAATATTCCAAAATATTAATAGCAGCTATTCATGAGTAACAAAAAATTTCTTCTCCTTTTCTTATTTTCAACTCTTCCACAATGACCATGTGTTACTTTTATAAAGGAAAAAAAGTTTTAAAAAACCAACATTATTTTTAAAATTCAAGATAAAAACCTTAATTTCCTCAATATTTTTGCTTTTTCATCTTGCTTTATTGCCTCTGACCAGTCTTGTCTCTTTTCATGACCACCCACACATACTTCTTCTAAACCATCCCTTTAATTTAGTTACAACTTACTTTCTAGTTTCCTTTTCTTTCTTCCTTGATTTCTATTCAAATCTCCTTTTCCTATCTTTCCTCTTCTCTAGGTTTCTGTGTCCTGATACTTTTCCTCCCTATTAGGAGCTTCAATAAGTCTAGCTCATGTTTCTCCAGGTGAGATCATTAGAATTATACAGGGTACTTAATTCTGAGTCCTCCCTTATCCAATGGGTGAATGAGATTTCTGGTGATAAAGACTCAGAACTCTGTGTTTAAACAAACACTTTAAGTTGTTCTTATGTGTATTAGAGACTGAGAACTTTTGCATCAACTTATGACACCATCATTCCCTTTATCTTATCCACTAGTCGTTTACTATGTACCTACCATAATAAACATAAAACAACTCTCAACCTACTTTTCTATACTTATTTACCCACTGTCCTTGAAGTTGTCAAGTCTTCTTCTGCCTTGGTTCTCACTACTGTTCCGTGTTCTCTATCTACTTTTTATTTTTTAATCATTGTTGTCTTCAAATTCCATTTTTCTTTTTCACAATAATAAACATCTTTGGCTTTGATAATTTTTTTTGTTTTATTTGTTATCTTAGTCCACTCAATAATTTAAAGAGGCAGAAGAAGAAAGAGAATGTAATAATTGATTAGTATGAGAAAATCACAGAGAGGTAAAAATAATTTTCTTTTCAATTTATAAATTGAAATATCATCACCAAATGACTTTTTACTTCAGTTTCCATATGAAGAACATTAATTTGCTATGAGTAATGCTTCATGTATGAAGGTGTAGGTGCATGCTTATTTTAAGGTCAGAGCTAAGTGACATTTTTATTATTATTTATATTATTATTACACAAAAATTTCAGAGCAGGAGGCCATTTTGTTATGGAAAGAGCCATGGACAAGAAGTCAGAAGGTGAATTTAATTTTATTTAAGCTCTAGAATTGTTTACAGATAAGACACTTACCCTCTCTGGGACTCAGTTTTTCATCTGTAAAATGAGAATTTGCACTACATAATAAGTAAGGCCTTCTCTAGCTTGAAGATTGGTGGTTCTCATTGAGGTAACTATTGTTGATAAAGGTTAGAAAATACCAAGAAATCATATAACTTCCCTCCCACAAAGAATTTTAACTCAGTAAAAATAAAAGTGGGTTTACAAACTAATCTCTATTTGCATACTGTCATAGCATGTTTTCCTGAAACTTGATATTTTAGATTCTCTTTAGAAGACTATTGATTGAAAGTTACGTTTTTAAACTGGAAAGTAAATATATTTCCTTATTATTTTTCAGATGATAACAGTCATGCTGATTGTAAGAAATTCAAACAATGTAAAACTGTAGAAAGTAAAGTCTTTTATTTTTCCCTTACCCACTAATGATCCTCTTAATTTTATTTCCCAGGGGTAGCCACTCTGAATATTTTGGGCATATCTTTCTAAACATTTTTTCTGGGAACGTGCAAATGTATGTGTACACTTAGACACATGCACTCACAAATAGGCTCAGACTCTAATAATCCTTTGCAACTTGCTTTCTTAACAATAAAACAATGTAAATTGGCTTTATTGCTACTTCTTCATACCAGTATAAACAGCTCTTCCCCTAAGGTAATGGGGGGAAAAAACCTAAGAAATTTTAAGTTTGAAGATCCATTATTTTCATTAGAATTAATCATGAAGAAAAAATACATAGATTGTAATTAATAGTACCATTGCAATAACTTACGTATGAATTTTAATGAAATAAAAATATTTGCACATGGTAAAAATTGGGTGACTATCAGGTTGTTCTATTCATGTACTATTATATTTTCTTGATCCACTCTTTAGTTTTGAAACAAACAATTATAAATTAGAAAGGAAAAAATAAATTTCAATTTTAAAGATATTAAAAAGAATGAAACACGAAGAAATTAAAAAGTCATTCTGAAATGCTGTACAAAATGCCATCTCTTTAACTGACAGCCTGTAGTTCCCTACCTTCATGATGGCAGCTCAGAAAGTGCCTGAGGGTTTTGAGGATTCTTCAAGGTGTGTCATATTATGGTTCACATCAATGCACATGATATACCTCCCTGGCAAGAACTGAAAGATACAGTTCTTAAATCCCCTGCTGACCCATTATCCATGGATCATCGACAAGCCAGAATGTGAGCTCTTGTCTTTTTACCAAGGTAAACTTCCCAGTGAAACTGTAGTGTTCACACACTATGTCTTTTACCTAAACAAGAAAATTCATCTAGGAAAAAGAAACTTCATCAAGTAGATAATACAAATACCCTCCCATTTTTATTGTATTTTAATATTTATTGAATGAGGAAATATCTGTTGAAGTATAGTAGCTATTTAATTACAGAGATTGAGACTGCAGAACTTTTCCCGTAGCCTACCTTTCCAAACAGATCAGTTGAAATTCAAGCTAAGTGAACTGCACAAGATCCAGAATTTGGAACATCAAGTTAAACTAATAGACATTTTGCCTATTTAAGGACAGCATTAAAACAGTAGTTCCAGTTGGGGTTATTGGCCATAATTTAACATTTCTTATTGCTTTGCTGTGGTTCTCTATCCTAAGAATTATTTCTCTTGTGAACTGGGTCATAGTCACAAATTCTCAGAGGGACTAATCCACAGGCCTCTGCAATATTTGCCATGTGGCACTGTGTTTTGCAATATTGCAGAGTGACAGTGCTGTGTTGTAAATATCATAATGTGATGACAGGACATGGCCATGTTTTTTTTTTTTTTATGTGGTTCTGATCTAGATACCTCTGAAAGATCCTTATTTCATGAGAATCTTCTTGATTTCTATAAGGATTCAGCCCCATTTCTGTCTATTTAGAGATAGAAAAGGTTAGAAATGGAAAGATGTTCTAGTCAACTTGATTAACACTTTTTTTCCTTCCCAGGTCAAAAGCAAAGAAGAAAAAAGGAAATAACTTGATCAACTAGCTCCATAGAAATATAGGCAAAGGGTCAGATATTGTGGCCTAGGCTAGTGAAGATACATATCTCTTCGGCCCAACAATTCCACTAGGGAAACTCAAGCACCTCTGCAGAAAGTGACATGGGCAAGAACACTGTCTGAAATATTGCTCAGAGTAGAAAACAACTCAAAAGAACCCAAATATCCACTAACAGGAGAATGGATAAATAAATCGTGGCTAGTCACAAAAATGGAATATCATGTAGTATATAAAATGGGTTAGTAGTACTTGTATCAGCAGAGATTAATCTCAAGCACATTGTGTGTAAAAAAAAGGCAGGTTGCAGAATGTTAAGTATATATAATTCATGTAAAGTTTGAAGACATAATACATAACTTGTATAAATACAATAAAAGTATACAGTGTTCTTACAAGAATAAACACCAAATTCTAGATAGTACTTATTTTGGGGGAGAAAGAGGGGAAAAAATAAGGACTGGTGTACATTGAAAGGGACGTCAACTGTATTTATGATACTTTATTTCTTTTAAAAAATATGAAACAAATATAGAAATGGTTAAAACTGGACAAAACTGAGTGATGTGTGTAAGGGTGTTTATTATATGTCTCCATACTTTCTATATGCTTGAAACTTTTGATAATAAACTTTTTTTTTTAAAAAAAGAATGATTTTAGAGTTGAGAGGAACTTTAGAAACCTGCTAATATTGGATATTTAATGGGCAGCTACTCTGAGATGCTAGAGACACATTGGTGTGCCAGAGAGACAAGGCCTCTACAACCCTGGAAGCTTACATTCTACTGGAAAGAGGCCAAATTTAAAAAACAACAACATGCCCTGACCAGTTTGGCTCAGTGGATAGAGCGTCGGCCTATGGATTGAAGGGTCCTAGGTTCGATTCTGGTCAAGGACATGTACCTTGGTTTCAGGCACATTCCCAGTGGGGAATGTGCAGGAGGCAGCTGATTGATGTTTCGCTCTCATCAATGTTTCTAACTCTCTATCCCTCTCCCTTCCTCTCTGTAAAAAAAAAAAAATCAATAAAATATATTAAAAAAAACAAAACAACATGTAAATATACAAAAACATATAATAAGGACCACACAAGGGACTTCATTGCAGAAAATTGAGGTGCAGAAAAGTTAAATGACTTTCTCAAGGTGCAAACCAGTTCTAGAAACTTGCCTTCCCTCCCTGCCTTCCCACAAAAGTCTATTCTCCCCTGGTCACTCCCTAGCTTATTGTTATTCCAATTGTTGATGGTGTTAGGCACAAACACAAAGACGGTGCCTTAGCTGTTTTGTAGCCATCTCTAATGTAAGATGCAAGGCAAAAGGTACGAATGCATCAAACACCAAAACTTAATTAAATAAGCTTTAAATTATCAGAATATTTGGAGCATGGCATTAAATTTACACAACTTTCTTATTCGGTAGGTCAGCATTATCTTCATTTCATGGATAAAGAAAGAGATGAAGGGGAGAGTAGTAATGGGATGAAGTAAATTGCTCTGTAGGACATAAGCATGGAAGGTCTAGGTCAGAATTCCTAACTGTGGCTAACATAGTGCAAAATCTTGAGCACCTTTCTTTCTGATCTCACCTTTCAGGTCCATGTGCCTCACTTGCACACCCTCCTGTAAAGCAATGCTACTCTTTTGAAAATGGTAAGAAAAGGGCCCATCACACTAATATCTTGTCAGACAAATTGAGTATTTTTTTCACATTCAAAGTTGGAAATTCCCTGGTAAAAAATGTTTAAAATAGGCTTTTGTGTCCACGTAAGTGTGCCAAACCCTTCTCTCCAGATGGTCTCAAAGAATTTTCAAGGAAATAATTTTCCAGGCTGCAACGATTCTCTTCAGATCTTTGAAGACAGGTTTCAGGTGAGCTTTTATCCACTGTTGGCAAGTATAGGGAGCAGAAGAACAGAATAATTATAGTGACCTAATCTACCTAGATGGTGTTATGACATCCATTCTACCTACAAAATTCTAACATTCATAAACTTTCTATTCAAGTACTTGTCTTCATTTCTGCCTACTAAAATAATTGTTTTACTATCATGACAGCCAAAGGTAATTGTTTCAGCTTCTTTTCCTGTATTCATTTTTTTAAAATTGTCACTTACAGAGATAAAGCTCTTGTGGGAAAAAATTATTCTGAGCAGAATTTAAGTATTCAGCATCAGAATGTAGTATGGTCTGACACTATTGCTACCCTGGAGTCTACCAGCAAACTTTACCCCTGTGCACTATATACTTCCCTGCAAAGCTGATTATAGGTTTATGTTGTAAGTGCTCAATATTGACTGGTACAGGAACTCTCCAGAATTACTCATTATCTTCACTTTCCAATGAATGCTTTCTTCCCCTGGTTGATGTGTGAAGCTAGGCTTCTAAGAACCTCTTCGGTGTACTTATTAAGAACATCTGTAAAGAGCATCAGAATGAAGTGTTGAATTTCACCCATTTGGATTTCATTAAAGTGTCTATAGTTGTCAAGCATTTAGAAAGTCAAGACACTAAGAGTTTGGGGTTTGACCCAAAGGAAATTGGTCCTCATTTTAAGGCTAAACAGGAGGGATAACTGAGCCAAACTTTTTTAGGGAGATTTAAAAAAAAAAAAATCATTCCTTTTAGGTAGATGCCCCTAAAGAACGGAAGCTTAAACAGTCATGCTTTCTACTAGCAAGTTTCCCATCTTGCCAAAGCAAAGTGAAGTTTTATTGCAGAGGTTCTTAACCCAGAATTCCTGGACTCCTAGTGGGTCCACAGGCAGACCTCAGAGAGCCCCTAAATTCTGTGAAATTGTAAACAAAATTTCATGTGCACATACACATGTGTATGTTTTTCTGGGAAGAGGAAGCTATAGCTGTCATCAAATCTTCAGAAACATCTGTAATTCAAAAAAGGTTAAGAAGTATTGGTTTATTTTCTTATGTATTTAGATGTCTTAAAATTTTCAAAGTATCTGAATGAGCAAAGCTTTTAATTTCTCATTTTACGAAGAGTACAGAATATGCTAATAATTTTTAAATATTAATCAATGACCAGAATTTTGGTAACTTGTGAAATCTCAATTACGGCTAAATTCACCTACATGTATATTCTGATTCAACCAAGTATGACAAAAGTAACATAACTATTTGGAATAAATGATATAAAAAGAGTAATTTGGTTGAAAACAAAATATGTTGTATTGGCAGAACAAATTGGTGAAATAAAGCAGCTTGAAAAAATTCCATTATATTTAGTAGCAGTAATAATAAAAGTATTCATTTGGTTACTTAACTAATTGTGCTCTGATTATGGTAAAGTGGCATAAATAAATTTATATGGTGACTCAAATCCACTTTGAGTAAAAACAGCAATTTCATTTTATAAAGAACACTAAGTGAAATAAATTCTGACGTGAAAAATCCAGTGGGAATTTCTCAGTTTTATAACTTTTAAAATGCATACCAAATAATCTGATCATTATTACACTAATTCTACCTACATTTATATTTGGAACAGGTGGCAAAATTCAAGAGATCATATTTTAAATTCAAATACAGTACATTATTTCTGCTCTTCATGTGATTTTTAAAAAGTGTTATTTTAACTGGATCCTGTAATTCCATTTGGCTTTTAAAAATCGATTATTTAGTACACTTGAAATAACATTTGTTCAACCTTGTTTTCTTTTTTTTAAAAATACATTTTATTGATTTTTTTTTACAGAGAGGAAGGGAGAGGGCTAGAGAGTTAGAAACATCGATCAGCTGCCTCCTGCACACTCCCCACTGGGGATGTGCCCATAACCAAGGTACATGCCCTTGACCGGAATTGAACCTGGGACCCTTCAGCCTGCAGGCTGACGTTCTATCCACTGAGCCAAACCGGTTAGGGCTCAACCTTGTTTTCTTGTTGAATCATCCACTTTAGACTGGAATCAAAACACAGAATGCAGAAGCACAGCGTGAGTCTTTGATTAATAGGCTATCTGCCACTTTTGTTTTATATCACAGGAATATATACAAGTTATTTTTCCCTTGACTTAAACTTCAGACATCAGTCCATTCTGATTTATCTTTGCCTCCTTGTGCAGCAAGTCTTCTTTGGCCGCCTTCTTGAATTACCTATCCTCTCAGACAGTTCTTTAGCTTATTATACATATGGGAACCTGGCTGGTTTCCAAATTAACTTGGCTAGTTTCTTAATCTTTCCCATCCTCTCTCAAAAGTCCTGAGCAGCCCTGTGGATACTGACCAAACCAAATTTAATTTCCAGTCTTCATACTCCCTTGTCCTCCTGCACCCCCTTGATAGGGAATACTGTATATCATTAAGCTTTCTTTTCTCATATTATTTTTCAGATGCCTTGATTCGCTCCTCTTGTCCTTCTCTTTAACTTTGCCTCAAAATATTTTCTTTCTTCTGCTCTCTTCAAAACGTACTTAAATTTAAAAATTGATGAAACACCAATTCCTTAAGAGTTGCTAATTTGTTTTAAAGTTAAGGTTTCTTTCTGTTTTTTTTTTTTCAGCTTCAAGTTTCTCTCTCACTATTTAAATAAGGTTAAGAATCAGTAATGGTTGTCCTAGCTGTTTTGGCTCAGACTGAAGGGTTCTAGGTTTGATTCTGGTCAAGGGCACATGCACGGGTGGCAAGAGGCAGCCGATCGATGATTCTCTCTCATCATTGATGTTTCTCTCTCTTTCCCTCTCCCCTCCTCTCTCTGAAAGCAATAAAAGTATATTAAAAAAAAAAAAAGAAACAGTAATGGTTGTAGCATATGAATTATCTCAATAAAGCATTTATGAAAACAAAACAGTGAATTAGAGGAAAAAAGAATAAAGGAATTTATGTGAAAGTGTTTGGAAAGATATAACCTGCAATATGGACCCTATATATTCATAATTATTATAATTACTTCTACATGCACTATTTAATTTTACAAATTCTCTGAAACCTTTTTATAAACTAATAACTTAACCTCTTCTGCTAACTCATGGCTGTAGAACTATTTATCCAAATATAAATTATGCCAAAGCTTTTAGCAGGTATATAACCAGTGTCCAATAAATGTTAAAAAAAATAAAAAGTTAAAGTACAATTGATAGAGTCAAGTCATATCCATTACTATAGAACTTAAATACTAGAAGAATTTAATCTTTGCCTAAAATAATAGGAACTAGTCTAAAGTTATTTTTAAAATCTTGTTGATGTTAGAAATAATATATGCTATTATACAATATCAGGTTGAAATTTATTTTTAGGCCTTTCTTAGAAGACTATTATTAAATGGCAGTTGAAAAATGATTTTGTAGAATAATATGTCAATTCTCATTCAACTTTCTTCACATTACGGGGACCTCACAGTTTTGGTGAACAAAGAATATTTATTCCAACATGGTTCTTTCTTTTGGAAACAGAGCAGCTTTTTTATTTTGTAAAATATGCAACAATGACTGTGGAGTTCAAGATCTTTTTGTTGCTCAGGAGGTGTTTCCCCCCTATGTCAACCATAGCTCCCTCAGAACCAATGAAGAAAGAAATATTATTTATCAAAGAAGGTGAGAACTAGAGCTGATGGGATACTGGTTTGCTAGGCAGGACAGTTAGCATATTTTCAAAGTTATGATCTTTATTATGTTTCCAGAATAGTAATGTCTTTGGATTGGAAAGAACTTTAAAAAATGTCTTTGTCCACCACTTAAATTGTATTACTAACAGGAAGAGCAGTCACTATTTCTGTAAAACCTCAGGCTCCGTTGTTAGAAAACTCTGTTAGAAAAGTCTTATGTTCAATCAAAAGTTCACCTTGTTGCCCCTTCCAATGACTGGCCCTGTCCTGCCCTCTACTTTCTCTAAGCTGTAAACTTGGGAGAGGGGAGAATTCTTCCTATATAAAGAGATAAGATGTTTGAGTTGAACCTTGTAAACTGTTTAGAATTGTTAGGGAATGTTGCCACTACATCATCAGGTCTTCAGAATAATACATTGCTTATTCTAGATGAGCAAATTTTCATCTCTCAATTCAAATAGGCCACTACCGGTAGCAAATGTTCAGTCTTCCTGGGAGATCTGCCAACAACTATCAATGAACCAATGTTAGTATACCTTATGGAAGGAGGGAGAAGAATTAGAAGCTTCATAGTTTTATTTCCTGCTCTGGTGATATTGGTAGGAAGGAGGGTTCACTGGTTAGAGTTAAATCCCTAACCCAGATGAATTGAATGATCCCAGTGTTGAGCCCAGAGGTTGTCAAGAGTACTTGTATCACACCGATTTGCCTAATCATTAATCTGTTTGCAACCTCCTCCACATTTAATGAGGAGGTTCCATTGTCCTCCTTTTGCAAGTTCTAACATGCCATATTCCTATCTTGATTTAAAAGGGTCTGAATTGCATGATAGTGTGTCAAGCTGCCAAAGGCCACAGCTTCTTCATTAAAAAAGAAAAAAAAAAAAAAAAGGAGGGGGGTATTATGAATCAGGCAGCAGGACTCCTATAGTCTACACCTGGCTGGCCCAGGTTTGGCTTTTCTTCATCTATTTATTCATCCAAATAATAACTTCAAAAAAGTAAGAAAAAAAAATGAGTCATCCTGGTACCAAGCCTGAGATAATGTATATCAGCTTTGATCACATGCTCTGGGGGTTGGAAAAATGAATTATTATACACCGGGTGTCATCTTCAGTTCTTCCCTGGAAACACTTTTCTTAAATGTTGCTTTTGATCATATTTTTTTAAGATGTAATTAAGGATTCCTTTTCCCTAGTCATGTTTTCTCTCTTGAGCTAAAACCTTATGGAAACAATCCAATGGAATTATACAGCCATGGTTCCACTCACAGGAGCTCTTGGTAATGATTAAGTTTGCCCGGACAAAAGAATAAGGAATAGGTGTCTGCCTAGTGGGTGTGTCATGGGGTGTTGTCCTTTTTATCTTTCTATAACCTAATGGCCTATGTGGTGCTCTATGGCATATCTGAAACCAAGAGATTTCTACAATTGAATTTATATTTTTTCCAATACTTCTCATTCACTTGATAACCATTCAAATATTGGAGTTTCAGTATGTTAGGCACTGTATTAATTCAGTATGAGAGACAAATAAAGGGAAAGAAAAACATGAATAAAAAATTTATTATCCATAAATGTGTTGGCTTCTACGATAAGCATGTAGAAGGTGCCTTCGTCAATGAGGGTGGAAGGCTCGCTGGAGAAGGTGAATGTGATTTCAATGATGGGAGAGCCTTGAAATTACTTTCTCCAGTGGAAGTATGTTATCCCAGGACTGATCAGATAGTAATGACAAATAT
The DNA here is from genome assembly GCA_004026665.1 of Murina feae. Taxonomy (NCBI): domain Eukaryota; kingdom Metazoa; phylum Chordata; class Mammalia; order Chiroptera; family Vespertilionidae; genus Murina; species Murina feae. The sequence goes on from PVJC01001345.1 coordinate 91,404, forward strand.
AAGTTTTCTTTAAAGCATACTCCATGACAAAAGTCTTTTAGACTCTGAGACAAAAAAAATTTTGTAGTCAAATACATTTGAAACTTTACAATACATGTCAACAGTTGATGTGTCTGAGAAACACAGTAGTAAAAACACCTGATTAACAAAGAATAACCCAACATTTCCCATACTGCCCTAACCATAGCTCTCCTCTTTTTTGGGAGGATGGGGGGGTGGGAGACCCATTGCTTTCCTGATAGACTCTTCTAAAATTCTTAACCTAAAGAGGATAATTTCCCATGTAAAACGGGTGCTGTGCATCAGTGAAATACACTTCAGCTTTTCTGTTTCACAGTTAACCTATTACCATAAAAATGATTAATGAGCATGGCTTTTAGAATGGGCAAGCTGGGCCGCAGACTTGGAGTCTACTGCTTTCTGAAGCTGTGTGCTTACCCCTCAAAAATTCTGCATAGGAGCCTCACCTTAGCGGTAAACAGCCTGGAGCCCCAGGGCAGAATATGTCTCTACATTCCTTGAAACAAGTGTGAAGAAACAAATGAAAGAACTGCCATTACGAATTGTACTAAAACCAGATCAAAAGTCTCTATACTTTGAAATATCTAACCATATTACAGGATTAAAAACACATGAGTGAATGCTAACCAATAATTTATTCATTTCTATATCTTATACATCTTTTAATTTTGAAAACACAAGACTGTGGTTCTTTCTCAATTATACTGACAAAATTATTTCTCTTATTTTCAGTCTGGTAGGTCCCTTTTTCCTATGTCTTATTGGACTACAGTCAGTTTCTGGCTTTATCCAAACTCATTTTTCAGAGTGACTTTTGAGTAGAAGACCTAAGGGTCATTCAAGATTAAGAGTTGATACAAGAAGTCTCATTTCTTTCTAGGAATAATGAAAAGTATGCAACGCCTATATGAATGTTGGGCTTTGTTGTGTTCTAATAAGACTCTACTGTTGAGGCCATAGTGTAAATCATGCACCTAGAGGTAGACATGACTGTCTCTGAAGAAAGTGGGCATCCCCTGGAAGGAGCAGTTCCTCAGAAGGATTAACAGGATCTTGGAAGATGAGTTGGATTTGAGTGAGAACTCCTGACTCCCTGTGGGATCACACCTTTGCTGAACTTTAAAGTATACAGACTGAAGATGCTTCCTCAGAAAGATGGCTTATCCAGATTCTAGGCACGAAAGTGGGACCCCTGTGGGGATACTAAAATCAAGTGATACACTTTCTAGCTTTATGTTGCTCTTTGGGTTCATTCCTATTTGGCTTTGCCCAAGGATTCAATAAAATAATGCACATAAAGACCCAGGCCATTGACTAGAAGATAACAGGCATCCCCCAAACGGTGCTTGGACTTATGTTTTCCTTCTGCCTTTCTGGCCATTCCTTCTTAATGTCCTTACAAGCTATTCTTTTACTCTATGTTCCCTAATTTTTTTTTAACTGAATACTCTCCTTGAATGATCCAACAAATCGAGGGCTTCAACTACTATTTTTTAAAAATATTTTTATTGATTTTTTACAGAGAGGAAGGGAGAGAAATAGAGAGGTAGAAACATCAATGAGAGAGAAACATTGATCAGCTGCCTCCTACACACCCCCTACTGGGGATATGCCAGCAACCAAGGTACATGCCCTTGACTGGAATCGAACCTGGGACCTTTCAGTCTGCAGGCCGATGCTCTATCCACTGAGCCAAACCAGTTAGGGCTCAATGACTATTTTTATGCTGGTGATTTCTAAATCTTTCCCTTTAGCCCAGATCACTGCTGAATCTCAGACACAGGTAGCCATTCATCTGACATCTTCCACCTGGATGTCTCACAGACACATTAAACTCAACATGTCACGAAACGAACACATCAACTTTCTGTTCCAGCCCTGGCTTCTCTCTTGGTAAGTGGCATCATCAAATGCCCAGATACTTAAGCTAGAAGCCTGGGAATCTTTCTCTCTCAGGCTCACCCCTCTCACTCATCTGTCACACTTAATTAGTCACCATGTTTTCTCAAGTCTCCTTTCCTATTATCTCTTGTATCAGTCCTTCCCTCTCTCCCTAACCTCCTTCAATATCATTACTACAGCCACTATCATTGCCTAAATTCAGACTCTCATCACTTCTATCAGTCATTACTGTAATAACCTCCTAACTGGTTTTCCTACTATCTATCCAACCCTCCTATGTGTCCTCAACATTACTGTAAAATGATCTTTTTTTAAAAAAAAAAAAACCCACAAATTGTTATCATTCATTTCCCACTTAAAATGTTTCAAGAGCTTCCCATAGCTTTCAGGATAAAGTTCAAATTCAGTACGCCAGGTCGTTCAAGATATAGCCTCTTCCTGCTTCTGTAGCTGTATTCCTTTAATTTTAATTTTTACCGTTTGTTTCTGCTTTGAGGGACTACTTGACCTTTGTTTAAAGGAAGTTATCTCTAGCCTTGGGCCTTCAGGTGCGTCCTTTGGATACCCATTGATGCCCCCACCCTCTTCCCCAACTGCCCCCTTTCCACTTTTTCCTGAAAGCTCAGCGGAAGGGGCACTCCTCTGGAGAGCTTTTCATTTTTTCTGGATCTTGACTCTTAATGCTCCCATGACACCCAAATATTGCTATGCAACAGCAATTTCCTTCTAACATCTCACTAGTGTCTAAACTGGACCCCAAAGTTCGCTCAATATAGCATCCTCAGTACCTAACCCCTGGGGCCTAACTCATAACAGATGCAGACTGTTGGCTCATGAAGTGAACTCAGCAAGAGTTAACTCTTGGCTATATTGCATGTAAACTGAAGAAGCTAAAGGAAAGACAGGGCTTTGAATTAAGGTGGCATATTGCAGGAGAACCCTTAAATCTTCTTTCCCCCATCCAGTCCTTTCTTCTCCATTTTACTAATGGCCAGGCTCTGCCACCCGCCCTAAGAACAATAAGATAACACAGCTTTAAGTCACACTTGATGGAACAAGCAATGAAGGCCCAGAGGATTCCACTTGGCAGTCTAGGGAGATAAGATGGAGTGATTGGGACCTACCAAGCGAAGACATACCCTAACCTGTACAAACTTGAACTTCATCGCTCCTTTGTAAACCTGAACCAGAGGCTGGGCACTGACAATTGGATACTCTAAAAAAAAAAAAATTACATTAATTGATCTTTCCACATTCTCCATCTAATTTCAGACTTCTCTGCATACTTTCTTCTGACTTTAAATGGTAAACTGTTTCTCACCTCTCCTCTGAATGTCACAGAGATGAAGAGGATTGAAAAGAAAAGTAAAAGCCACTAATTCGAAAGCTAATTGACATTTTAAAAAGCCTCTGTCGGGGAGAGTCTCTGAGTTGGAAAGGGATGGCCGTGGGAATTACACAGCTCACCCAACAACCTTTCTTGGTGAATGAGGAAGGGAAAGTGGGACTTAGTGACTTGCCCATAGCCATTTAACCAGCTGAGAGCAGGCGTTGTATGGTTTTTCTCGGGCCCCAAACTTGCAGTCTTGGCCATTTCTTTTTTCTTGAAGACTCTCTACTTGTGACCACAGCAAACATATTTCTGTTTATGCCAGTCCAGGTAATCGGCAAAAATATATTTATTGTATATGCTATAGTTACATGATTTCCATAAAGCATATAAGGTGAACACACTGAGCAGAAAGACGCCACGCGGTCAGCGCGCCGGGCTCGGACGCGGCCCTCCACATTTTGTCCCCGGGAGAGGAGTGAAGTTCAGCAAGGGACTCCAGGCTCGCGTTCACCAGGAGCCTCCGCTGGACAGAGCCCCTGCTCCTCTCCAGCTCTGCTCCCAAGAACAAACGGCCGCGCAGAGGGAAGGCGAGCCAGGGCCGCGTCTGCGGGCTCCGCCGAACGGTCCGAGCGACCTGGAGGCGCACCTTCCAGGATCGGGTGGGAAGCGAGAGCCTTGGCCAGCTCTCCGCGTCGGGGCTCGGGCGCGGCTCTGGACGCCGGTCGCCCTGGGGAGCGCGGCCTGCTCCCCGGTGGGACCTTTGCAAGCCTGGCCCAGGCTCCCAGGCTCTCGGGACTCTGCGCGCCCCTTCGAACAGGCGGCCTCAGCCCTGGCTTTGCGCCTCCGGAGCCGGGGCAGGACGCAGGTCAGAGCGATCGAGCGGAGGGTGCGCACCTGCCCGCTCTCACCGCTGCGAACCGGGACCTGCGACTTGACCCGGAGAGGCAGCCTCCCGCGTGTGGAGCTCCGCTCCCTCCCACCCCCTTTCGGTGTGTGTGCAGCGCCCTTGGATACAGAACCTGCATTAAGTGCTGAAGGTAAAAAAGATGCAATTAGCTCCATATCCGGAGGCTTGCATTTCCGGATAAACTGAGAAATAGTGAGGTTATCCGGTGGCGAGTGTGCAAACAGACCCAGGTCCAAACAGGTGTGGGGGGCGGAGGGGGG
>PVJC01001346.1:0-16600 GCA_004026665.1 Murina feae
GTAACACCATATGCTCTGGGTGCCTTTCGTTAAAAATGGCTGTCTTGTTCATGAGATATGCCAGCCCTGTATCTTCCTTCCATAGATTTTTGCCTATTGACTTTAAAACTATTTACTAGAACCATATATTCTCCAGACTCTAAACATGATATTCCATATTGTATAATTCCATTTATATAAGATTCTTGAAATGACAAACTTGTAGAGATGGAGGACACATTAGTAGTTGCCAGGGATTGGGGAGAAGGAGAGAGGCAGGAGGTGCTATGGTTATAAAAGGACCACACAAGTGATCTTGTGTGGAGATGAAAGTTTCTTGGATCTTGACTCCAGTGGTGGATGCATGAACATACACATATGACAGAATTGTATAGAACTAAATACACACATGCAGGGGCTGAGCGCAGCAAGCAAGGCGGCGAGGGGCAGGCGGACGGGTGGACAGAAGGAGCACAGAAAAAAAAATACACACATACACACAAAGGAGTGTGAGTAATACTGTGGAAATCTGAATAAGATACATGGATTGCATCAGTGTCAATGTTGTGGTTATGATATTATACTATTACTAGGGGCCCGGTGCACAAAAATTTGTGCACTTTGGGGGGGGGGGGCGTCCCTCAGTCCGGCCTGCCCCCTCTCACAGTCCGGGACCCCTCAGTGGATGTCCTACTGATGGCCACAGTCTGGCAGCGGAGACTCAGAGCAGGTGCCGTGTATGTGTGTGTGTGCCCACACATGTGCGTGTATTTGTGTGTGCCCACTGGGGGCCTGTCCCCAGCTGTACTATCCTCAGAGCAGACACTCCATGTCTGTGTGTGTATGTGTGAGTGTGTGTGTCCCTGCCTGGGACCTGCCCCTAGGCTGCATAGGAGGCTCGGAGCAGGTGCCCCATGTATGTGTGTATGTTTGTCTCTGTGTCTGTCTCCTGGGGGCATTCCTGCTCAAACCGATCGCCACACTATGGAGACTTGGAGAAGGCACCCCTCTGTATTGATTTCTCAGGCTCCTGGCCTCACCTGTGTGTTGTTCTCTCGCTTGAGCTGTGGCCAGGGCTGGGTGCTGCCTGCCCTTCCCCCACCACGTTTGCCTACTCCCAGATCACCAGATCATGGTGGCGACTAAGAAGTAGGCCCTGATACTTGCTGCCTGGCAGCTGTACATGCCTGCTGGAAATACAATCATGGTTGCTGGAGCAAGGCCCTGCTACTTGGCCCTACTCCTGGCCCTGCCCCTGCATGCCTGCTGGCAACACAGATCTGGTGGCGGCCAGGAGCAAGGCCCTGCTGCCTGTCCCTGGCTTTTGGAGCCTGCTCAAACCCCATCATCACTGCTTCCTGTCCCTGTGAGGGTGCCTGCTCAAACTCCATTGCCGATGCTGCTTGTCCTGTGCTCATTCCTGCTCAAACCCCATCGCCACTGCTTCCTGTCCTTATGCTCCTTCCTGCTCAAAAAGATCACAGCTGCTTCCTGTCCCTGTGCTCCTTCCTGCTCAAACCAATAGCTGCTGCTTCCTGTCCCTGTGCTCTTTCCTGCTCAAACCCCATCGCTGTTCCTGCTCAAACCGATCGCCACTGCTTCCTGTCCCTGTTCTTGTTCCTGCTCAAACCCAATCGCCATTCCTGCTCAAACCGATTGCGCTGCTTCCTATCCCTGTGCTTGTTCCTGCTCAAACCTGATCGCCATTCCTGCTCAAACCGATCGCCACTGCTTCCTGTCCTTGTGCTTGTTCCTGCTCAAACCCCATCACTGTTCCTGCTCAAACTGATGGCGCTGCTTCCTGTCCCTGTGCTCGTTCCTGCTCAGTCGCCATTGCCACTGCTTTCTGTCCCTATGCTAGTTCCTCCGAGTGCCTGCCCTGAGCTCCGTCGCTTTCCAGCCTCCAGCCAGCTTGCTCCTCCCGTCCCCCACCCCGCCCCTCCCGTGTGGCCTGCAGGAAGGCAACAGATGGCGGTGGCAGACACAGGCAAGCCTCCCTGTGTCCGCCACCGCTGCCATGGGTTGCTTTCCAGGCCAGCGGAGGTGCGGGGCTGCCGGGGGCTCAGTCCTCTCGCTCCCCCACCCTGTCCCTCCCGTGTGGCCGGCAAGAAGGCAACAGATGGCTGCCACGGACACAGGTAAGCCTCCAGTGTGTCCCGGCAGCCATCTTGGCTGGGCTAATTTGCATACAGCCACTCTGATTGGCTGGTGGGCGTGGCTTACCCCGTCCCGGAGAAACAGTTAATTTTAATATTACGCTTTTATTAGTTAAGATTGTGTAAGATGATACCATTAAGATAAATTGGGCTATGGGTACATGGGATATCGCTGTATTATTTCTTACAATGGCTTGATAATCTACAATGATCTAAAAATAAAAAGTTAAAAAGTTTTATTCAGTGACTTTCTTTTTGTGATAAATAGTTCTATTCTTTAAAAACAGAATTCAGGTATTAAGTTCATCTAGGCTTTTTTTTCTCATAGCATTTTTACAATTAACAATTACATATATAGGACAACTTAGAAATTAATGAGAATAAAGATAAACTTAAAATTTTAAGAATCTTTTAGTAATTTTCATTTTTTCTATTTATATTTTATCTAATCTAATAAAAGAGTAATATCCAAATTGGTGTCACTCCACTACACCTAAGCCACGCCCACCAGCCAATTGCTATGCCCACCAATCAGAGCGACTATATGCTAATTAACCCAGCCAAGATGACAGCCGGCAGCCATGGAGCTGCAACAAGTAGGAGACGTGTCCCGGTGATGGAGGAAGCTAAGCTTCTCATCTGCCTTGGCTGGCTGTGGTCTCCACTCAAGGCAACAAGTTTCAATTATAGAAGATAAATAAATCCCAGGTACTGGCTTGGGCTCAAGGAAGCACTGGGAGCCTGAGTTGTCAGGGGCAACCCAACATGGGCTCTGGTTAAATCAACAAAGTTTCAATTATAGAAGATAAATCCCAGATACCTGCTTCAAGCTAGCCTCACTGCAAATAGCCATCAGCCACTCACCTAGGCTGCCAGGCACCCCAGCAGAGACCCTCTCCTTGAAGGGGCTGTGGCCAGCCTGCAAACAGTCATCAGCCACTCACCCAGGCTGGGCCAGGCACCCCAGGGGGGACACCCCCTCCATGAAGAGGATGTGGCCAGCCCGGAAATGGCCCTCAGCCCCTCATCCAAGCTGGCCAGGCACCCCAGCAGGGACCCCCTTCCTGAAGGAGATGTGGCTAGCCTGGAAACGGCCCTCAGCCTCTCACCTAGGCTGGCTAGGCACCCAGGGGGGGACACCCACCTTGAAGGGGCTGTGGCCAGCCTGCAAACAGCTATCAGCCCCTCACCCAGGCTGACCAGGTACCCCAGAGGGGGATACCCACCTTCAAGGGACTGTGGCCAGCCTGCAAATAGCCATCAGCCACTCACCCCAGCGGACCTCCCACCCTGATCCAGGACACCCTTTAAGGCAAACCAGCCGGCCCACACCCATGCACCAGGCCTCTATCCTATATAATAAAAGGGTAATATGCAAATTGACCCTAACAGCAGAACCAGTGGGAATGACTGGTCACCATGACACATACTGATCACCAGGAGGCAGACACTCAATGCAGGAGATGCCCGCTGGGTGGTCAATATGCTCCCACAGTGGGAGCTCTGCTCAGCCACAAGCCAGGCTGATGGCTGCAAGTACAGCGATGGTGGTGGGAGCCTCTCCCTCCTCCTCAGCAGTGCTAAGGATGTCCGACTGCAGCTTAGGCCTGCTTCCCGCTGGCAAGTGGACATCCCCTAAGGGCCCCCGGGCTTCCAGAGGGATGTCTGACTACCAGCTTAGGACTGATTCCCCCCTTGGGGAGCAGGCCAAAGCCAGCAGGTGGACATCTCTTGAGGAGTCCCAGATTGCGAGAGGACACAGGCCAGGGTGAGGGACCCCTCCGAGTGCACAAATTTTTGTGCACTGGGCCTCTAGTGTATAATATTCCAGTAGGACAAGTTCCATAGGAGAAAATTTCATACTAGAATAAAAGTGAATAATTTATTTTTAAAGAGAAGAAATATGAAACAAATGAAATTTAGCATATTTTGTGATTTGTGTCCCTGTAGATTATACTTACATTAAATAGCAATGAATTATTATAGACCATAAAAAAGAGCATATTGATATCTCATTGATCAAAAGCTGAATTTCTGGTATCATAGAATAAGAAATATTTTACCAGTGTTAATTACTAACTGATGTGCTGTATAGAGCCCGGTTTAAAAAAAATATGAAAGCAATCACATTACTTATTATGTCAAGTTTATCTAATTATTAGAGACATACCTAACTGAATTCTAGTAAAGATTGCTGTGATATCTTTAAAGAAAATTCCATTATGCATGTTACATTGGGGTATTCAGGATTTTGAAATTTTCTATGACTAAAAGCAATTATTTTCTGAATTTCAATTCGGTGGGGTTTGAATAATTGATTCTGTAAGAGTTGGAGGCCTCAAGGGCATGCAAGTTACCCACCCAGTATACGTGGTTGATGTGTCTACAGGATAGGAGAATGCTAGATAGTTTGATCTGCTCAGCATGCTGAGACAACCCAGGCCTCTGAGTAAGCTGGTCCTATATCCCAGAGCCAAAGCCAAGCAGATTTTTTTCTGATGACTGCACATCTACTGCCCAGGGATTGATGCCTGCCCAATCATGCTTCTTCTCTGCTTTGTTCTTCCCTTGCCAAATTTTGAACTAGGGAACAGAAAAAATAATTTCATATTACCGAGTATCAGTTCAGTGGAAAAAAATCTGTTTGTTACATTGTCACACATTTATTGTAAAGTATATACCTTCTAGGAATGCAGAGGCCCATCACAAGTTTGTAGGATAGATCCAGATTGAGATGGACCCAGGAAGCCTTCAGAATCTAATCTAATAAAAGAGTAATATGCAAATTGATCCCCACTCTATAACACCTAAGCCACGCCCATCAGCCAAACCACAGCCACCAGCCAATTAGAGTGGCTGTGTGCAAATTAACCCAGACAAGATGGTGACTGGCAGCCACAGAGCTAGAACAAACAGGAGGCTTCCGTTGCACCAGCAATGGAGGAAACTGCCTGCCTAGGCCAGTCAGGCCTCTGCTCAAGGTAACAATGTTTCAATTATAGAAGCCACAGAGCTGAAGCAAACAGGAAGCTTCATTGCCTGCCTAGGCCTCCGCTCAAGGCAACAAAGTTTCAATGATAGAAGATAAATAAACCCTAGAAACCTGATTCCAGCCAGCCTTGCTGGGACATTGGGTCAATGGGAGCTGTGGGCAGCCTGAAAATGGCCCTCAGCCCCTCACCCAGGCTGGTCACACCTCCATGGGGTGAGGGTTCCCACTGGGGGGCTTGGCCAGCCTGCAAACAGCCATCAGCCCCTCACCCAGGTTGGTCAGGTATGCCATCAGGTGGACATCCCCTGAGGGGTTCCATTCTGGGAGAGGGCACAGGCCAGACTGAGGGACACCCCAAGTGCACAAATTTTTGTGTACCAGGCCCCTAGTATATATATATAAAAGGCTAATATGCTAAGTATCCACCCGGATAATGACATCATGTAGCAGTGCCCTGCTTCTTCTTCCTAGCGACTAGCCTCCTTGCAATTTCTTCAGCCCAGGAACATGACTTGCTTTATAGCCAGGTGGAAACATTTCACACTTTAACCAAATGTCTGTGAAGCATTTTCCCTTGCCTCATCTCATTTGATCCTCACAGAAGTCCTGGAGTAGATAGATAGGAGACTTGGTAGAATCCTATTTTCTTCTCATTAGCTGGGAAACAGATTTAGAAAGCTTAGAAACTTGACCTGACTGAAAAGAAGTAAGAAATTAACACTTTGTAATCGGGCATTTTCCCACCAAATCACATCATAACGTGGGGCTTTTTTGACATTTTCTCGCCAAAATTAGACTTTCCGTAAAATATTCATATCTTTCGATCTATTTGATATTTTTCTATGAAACTTTCAGTGTTTCAGTTTAAAAAGAGGTCTCTATTTACTTTGCAAAATATGTGTTATTGTATTTTTTATGTACACAAAATTACTACATTCTAGGTAAACATATAAAAAAACTCTTTCACAATCAAAATAATTTTATTTATACAAAATTACAATATTTTTTCAAAAATTTCAACAGATCTTATAAAAAAACTATAACCTAATAGTGCTTCACTGTGTGATAGCATTCGAAACACTTTCCTTTGTGCAGGGGTACATTACAAAACTTGCACATGTACCACATTTCACTGCATAGTTTATGAGCGGCACACACACGACAACGACGTAAAACATTTTTATTTTTGCTGGTTCCAACTAGAGGTTGCTATGTATGTTTCCTCATGTCCATTGACAGTCTCCCTGGTGGATCTGATTTTACTCGTTTCCCCGCAAAAAAAATGTGTTAAGAAATGGCAGACCTTGAAAATGACTTCAAGTTTTCTCACTGTTCAGAATATAGTCAGACACTGCTGCAGTTAAATATTTTACCCTTTGTTCGCCCTGTGTGATCTACAATAATCTGCTCTGTGTTGATGTTTACTGCTGTGTTGCTGACAATTAACTGAAAGAGAAGTTGGGGTGCTTCACTGGTCTGGAAAAAGTTTAGCTAAGACAGTAAGTCTAATTAAACAAGTTTATTCTATATCTGTAAAAGCCTAAGTTGACTCACACATGCATGATACGTAATAAGCTCTCGCTGGCACCAATCGTATGCATGTGTTTCCATTTGTCATTGTCAATCATGAATTTGGTTGACGTTTCTATATTGGGAAAGGGCAAATAGCAATATCAAAATATTTCTCCTAATTAATTTCCTTTCAGTGTGCACGAATTCGTGCACCAGGCCACTAGTATGAAATGAACTTTTTATAGTTTTATCACCTTAACATGATTGTGCTTCAAAGCCAGATCTTGCTTTAAGGGAAACAAACCTATAGGGAAGGCAAAAATAAGTAAGAGTTATAGTCATTGACATGTCAGAATGCTATGATGGATGGAAGAAGTTTATTATTGACTAACTAGAGGCCTGGTGCACAAAATTTGTGCATGGGTGAAGTCCCTAGGCCTGGCCAGCGATCGAAGCATGAGTGCCTGGCATGGAAGAGCAAGTCTCAGCTGACCTCTGGGCCCTGGGCAGCATCGGGGCCCCTGGGCCCCTGCATGTCCCTCTCCACCTGAGTCACAGGGCCTGAGTCCCCATGCAGAGATGTGGTGAGTTCAGCTGGACGCCATGGGCTGGTGCACAGTGTGGGCCTCTGGGCTGCCTAGCAATGCTGCATGGAAGCCATGTGGGCAGTGCACTCTCTCCCAGCTGGTCTCACAGACCAGCTCCTGTGCAAACCCACGGGGAGCCTGACTGGCCCCTGCGGTTCTGGTGGCTATAGCCTGGCTCACATAGAAGATGCCTCACAAGTGTGGGGCGGGCTCCTTGTGGGTGCATGGCATCTGACCATGCGGGCTTCCCCAGTGCATGAGCCCTGGCTTACTAGAAGAGCTGAGAATGAGCTCAGTGGACACCCCACATTCTCACTGCACCTTCGTCCCCCTGCCCACAGGTAGCCGGCAAAAGGTCGCAGTGTGTTGCTGATGCATGCCATGCTCTGGACTGCCCCCTGGTGGTCAGCGCACATCATAGCGAGTGGTCAAACTCTCAGTCTCCTACTCAAACACCCTGTCAAACCGCCCAAGGGGACAATTTGCATATTAGGCTTTTATTATATAGGAATTTTTGGTTTTGTTTTTAACCTTTACTGTAACTCTGCCATCCCATCTTTCCCTATGTATGCAGAAAACCACAGGAATGAATATATGACTTAATGAGTTATAAGGTAAACATCCAAGACAGGAACTAGAACTTTGTCATCTGCTCAGAAGCCTCTTCCCATGTGTCACATTCCTGTCACAACTCCTTTCCTTCTGTAATAAGTAACCATTATTCTGCCTTTTTATAGTATTTTTTCTTCCTTCTGTTTTCCTTTTTATAGTTTTATCACTTTAATGTGATTGTGCAAATATATTCATCAATAATATAGTGTTTAATCTTATCCTTTTAATTTTCTTTTTATCTGTATACCCCTATTCCTCCCTCCCATCCCCACACTACCTTTCTCTTCCTCATTCTTTTCCTTATAACTTTCCATTATAAAACAGGGCTATTTGACCAGTAGAGTTTGCCACACCTGGGTTTTATTGATTGCCTTTCACGATACAGCCTAGTATGGTCCTCTGACTTTGGTATTTCTGCAAATTGGCCACGAGACCCAGAGACTAGACTCTGGGGCTGTCTTTTTTACTTGGCTTGATCACTTGAAGCCCCATAACCTCTCATCTTCTTGTTTTTTATTTTTAGCAAATGTTGATACTTACTGCTTATATTTCTTCATCCATTGGATGGTTGCAAATGGTGATGTTCTAATTCTAGCATTTCTTTCTCACTTATTAGTTAGATTACTTCTTAAAGAGATATTTCCCCTCATTCTCTTACTTGATTACATAGTGGCACCATTCATGTAAGAAAAAAAGTGTTTAATATTTTATTTAGCACTTATCAAGGTAATGACTTAGTTTTCTATCATCTTTTGAAAGTGACCAATATTTTAAAATATCAATATGCATTCATGGTGTTGAAGGTATTTGGGTTAGTTTCAATCTGTTGGACTTTGTTTTGTTGAAATTCAAATTGACTGAATTCAGATAGTTCTCCCAAAACCACTTTCAGTGTGAATGATATGTCAGGACCGTAATGGAGCCACTAACGGAAGCTTAGTGCAGCTGGGTTTACCATTTTCTTTAAGGTTTTCAGGAGATATAGGAAACCAAAAATTAAAACTCACATACACATTCATTCCTAGAATTGAAATTTTTAGGAACTCCTTATATATTTTAAGGCTCTTGATTTTTGTGTGTGTGTGCCGAATTTCTTTCTAGACAGCTTATACCAACTTAAATTCTCACTATCACATTATTTATAATTCTGTTGTTAATTAGTTTCAGTCTTTTTGCCAAACCAATTTGCCATGACTTGATATTCATATGTTCTTAATTTAAATTTGTTTCTAAGTTGCTTAGTATATTTGTAATTTTTCAAAGATGGATAATATCATGTTTATATATGATATATGATATCCATCTATATACATGGGACATATGCGAATCGATTGAATGGTGGAACGACTGGTTGCTATGATGCACACTGACCACCAGGGGGCAGACACACAATGCCAAAGCTGCCCCCTGGTACGCAGTGTGCTCTCACAGGGGTAGTGCTGCTCAGCCAGAAGCCTGAACTCATAACTGGTGAGCACAGTGGTGATGGTGGGAGCCTGTCCTGCCTCGGCGGCAGCACTAAGGATGTCTGTCTGAGGGGCTCTGGAAGTGGGCCTAAGCCCTCAGTCAGACATTTCCTGAGGGCTCTTGGACTGTGAAAGGGTGCAGGCTGGCTGAGAGATGCCCCTCCCCCCAAGTGCACAAATGTTGTGCACTGGGCCGCTAGTTAGTAATAATAACAATAACAACCAACTTTTCTTCAGCTACTACTATGACTTAGGTACCACTTTACACACAGTCCTCAAAGCAATCCAATTAGTTAAACATACAGGGTGAGGCAAAAATAGGTTTACAGTTTTGAGTACACAGAGTTTATTCATGTATTCTTATTTATTAATTATTGTAGTATTTATTTATATTACAGCTGTTAACCTACTTTTGCCCATCCCCATATTACATTGACTTTCTCCATTTTTTTCCTTGTTATTGACTTTATTGGGGTGACATTGGTTAACAAAATTATGTAGTGTACAATTCCACAGCACATTGTCTGTACACTATATTGTGTGTTCACAATCCCCAGTCAAGTCTCCCTCCTATATTGACTTTTCTTGATAATGAAAATGGGATTTAGGGAGGATAAGTATCTACCATGTAGATTAGAAATCTATAATTGGATTTTTAGTTTTCTTGTTGCCTACTTTTTCCTAGTTTTTTTTTTAATCTCAGCTTTTTCTTCTTTTATAGATTTCAGTTCTTGATTCATATAGGTCTTGTTTCCTATTGAGGACATCAACTGGTTTTCTGAAATATTCTTTTAGTTCCTGTAGTAAAAAATTTTTAAATGTGTGCACATTCTACATTCTCCCTGAATGTTGTCTAATTTTACTTGTTTTGCCTGTTTTTTTAATTATTATTTTTATTCATTCTAGGACAATGGAAAGTCTATCCAGACTTGGTATCTGCCAACAATTGGTTGTGTAGTTTGCTCTCAGCCTTGCTCACTGACTGCTTTTGAACTGGCATATCTCATTTTTTTGTTATATAACTTTGGGGCAAGATGTTAAGCACTGCGCTTCCTGCAATCTTTGTTGAACAGACTTTTGTTTAATTTAGCTTTGGTTGTTCGAGGAGGAATCTTCCCTTACTTCTTCCTGATTCTCTGAAACTAATATGACCCCATTGAAGATTCCAAATATTACTGTGTACTGAGTCCATCGTGTCTCGGTCCTACACTGTCCTGTTGTACATGTTGATTCTACACCTCCCAGAAGGCATGTACCACCAGCAGTTCTATCCTTTTCCTGAAGTGTGTGTATGTATCTCCTTTCTGAGTATTGCAATTTCTAAATACATATTGGAAGAGAAGAATGAGAGGATGGTATGAGAACAGCATGTGGACATTTCACACTTTCTACTCCTGCTATGGAGGTATGGCTGCCCGATGTTCTGATTAGTTCAAATGCGATGTCTCCCCGCCAAAGGGCACGCAAAGAGGGGCAGAAGAAATTATATAATTCATTCAAATAGGTGAATGTGCTTTGTTTCAGACGATGAAGCAGGCATTGACTACTGATGTTTGGTTCTTGGTCTACCTCCATGAGTAGAATTTTCTTCCGATTCTGGCAATGTGTTATTCTTATTCGTTGGACCTGGATTTGACTTTATCTATTTTTGGATCTTTGTAGAGATTTTGGTATCATGTCAGAAAAAGGCTGTGTTCCATACTTGCTAGCACCATGCAACTTTTAAACCAATATTCATAAATAAATTTTGATTATCAGTTATTTTTGAAAGAGCTTTGGGAGATTTTTTAATATGACAATTCTTTTTAAAAAATACATTTTTATTGATTTTGGAAAGGAAAGGAGGGGGAGAGAGAGATAGAAACATCAATGATGGGAGAAAATCATTGATTGGCTGCCTCCTGCATGCCTCCAATTGGGGATCAAGCCCACAACCCTGACATGTGCCCTTGACTGGAATCGAACCTGGGGTCCTACAGTCCACAGGTTGACACTCTATCCAATGAGCCAAACCAGCTAGAGCTAATATGACAATTCTTTACCTGGGTTTTAAACTTAATTTCTTTAAATGAGAACAACCAAAGGTACATTAAACAAAAGTATGTTCAATGTAAACTACCTCAGTAACATTTCACAAAGGATTTTTTTTTTTATCAGAAGGATAAAACTACCAGTACTAACTTTTTTAAAAATATATTTCATTGGTTTTTCACAGAGAGAAAGAGAGAGGGATAGAGAGTTAGAAATATGGATGAGAAACATCGATCAGCTGCCTCCTGCACACCCGCTACTGGGGATGTGCCCGCAACCAAGGTACATGCCCTTGACTGGAATCCAGCCTGGGACCCTTGAGTCCGCAGGCTGACGCTTTATCCATTGCGCCAAACCAATTAGGGGTCCAGTACTAACTTTTAATTACATTGACACATAAGATACTTCTGATATTCTTTACTGGTTCTTTTTTTTTTTTTTTTTTTGAGTCCTGTTTCTGAATCCTGCTTCAATTCTATATGATAAAACTTCATTCCTCTGCCTGTAGCTTCAGGCACTTATCTCCTGATTGAATTATATTACTCACTTAATTATATTACTCACTGCCTACAAATATTTTCCTGATGTGTATATATTAAGCCTAACTTTGATAATTTGCATAAACATCAACTTTGCATGAACATCAAAGAACAAATAGAACAGCCCTGACTGGTTTGGCTCAGCGGATAGAGCGTTGGCCTGCGGACTCAAGGGTTCGATTCCAGTCAGGGGCATGTACCTTGGTTGCGGGCACAGGCCCTATGGGGAGTGTGCAGGAGGCAGCTGATCAATGTTTTTCTCTCATCGATATTTCTAACTCTATCCCTCTCCCTTCCTCCCTGTAAAGAAATCAATAAAAATATATTAAAATAAACAAATAGAACAGAAATGGAGTATTTACTACATTGCCAGTTAAAATCAACTTTCTCTCTTCTACTATCAGGAGAAGTAAGCTTTCCAGGAGATAGGTGAAGAGGTGATGTTAGGGGATGATATTTGTTGGACAGTTTTTAACTCTTCCTCATCATAAAAGACATGTAACAATGCTTTTGGCACTGGTAAATGAGACTGAAGTTTTGTGTAAGGAAGCTCTGAGACAGGCTAACTTCACCTTCATGAGGTATCTGGTTTCAGACGCACCATTCAGCCATTCTGTATAATAAAAGGCTAATATGCAAATAGACCCAGAACAACCAAATAACCGGTCACTATGATGTTCACTGACCACCAGGGGATGTGTGCAGAACATGGCGGGCATTGACTGCGGCAGGGTGGTGGAGCAGGTGAGTGGGTGTGCCAGACCAAGGCAGGGAGCCAGTCGCTGTCATTGGGGTGAGCCTCTGGTGGTTACTGAAAATTCTTTGCTCCTGCACACCATGTTCCCGCCTGGTGCTCGCACCTGCTGCTGGCACCGGCCCTGCTCACACCCACTGCCAGCACTGGCCCCACTCACACCTACTGCTGGTGCCTGGTGCCAGTGCCAATCACTTGGCACCATCAGTGAGTGTGAGCAGTGGCTGCTGCCATCTCTGATGATCCCTGAGGGCACCTCCCCCTGCTCCTGAGGGGTGATCAGGGCAGCAGGGGCCATCAACAGGTGAGAGCAGGGCCGGTAGCAGTAGCAGGAGCAGGGCTGCCAGCAGACAGGGGACAGGGTGTGTGGTGGGACGGGCCAGGCAGGGGCATGGAGGATGGGCTGAGTCCTGCCCCTGTACCTACCGCAGCCTTGTGGCCCACCTTTCCTTTCAAGTTGCACAAATTCATGCACTGGACCCCTTGTCCTATATAATAAAAGAGTAATATGCAAATTGACCATCACCCGAGACACCTAAGCCATGCCCACTAGCCAATCAGAGCAGCTGTATGCAAATTAACCCAGCCAAGATGGAGGCCAGCAGCTACAGAGCTAGAGCAAATCGGAGGCTTCCATTGCAACTGCCTGCCTAGGCTGGCTGAGCCTCTGGTCAAACTAACAACGTTTCAATTATAGAAGCCTCGCAGCTGAAACAAACAGGTGGCTTCCTTACCTGCCTAGGCCTCAGCTTAAAGCAATAGTGTTTCAATTATCTAAACTAATAAAACCATAATATTGAAATTGACCGTTTTTTCGGGACACCTAAGCCACACCCACCAACCAATCAGAGTGGCTGTAAGCAAATTAACCCAGCCAAGATGGAGGCTGGCAGGACAGCACTGCACTGGGAGCCTCCATGGCTGGCACAGCTGTGCTGGGTGTGTCAGCTCAATGGGGGCGGGGTCCGGCCTGGGGCTTCCTCGGGGCATCTAGGAACGCCCATCCCGGGTCCGCTGCCTGGCTCTGCCCCCAGGGGCCTCCTCCCGGGTCCTGGGTCCACTGCCAGGGTCCTCTGCGGGGCGTGAGGAGCACCTGTCCTGGGTCCGCTGCCTGGCTCTGTCCCGGGGGCCTCTGCAGGGCGTGAGGAGCACCTCTCCTGAGTCTGCTGCCTGGCTCTGCCCCAGGGGCCTCCTCGGGGTTGTGCGGGAGCACCTGTCCAGGGTCTGCTGCCTTCATCCGACCCCCGGGGGCTTCCGCAGGGCGTGCGGGAGCGTCTGCTGCACAGTGCAGAGCATCTGAAGCCAGTCCGCTGCCCGGCTCCACCCCGGGTGTGTTCGTTCAGCAGCAGGGCCCCACCGAGGGATCTTGCACCAGCGTCTGCCCCTGGCTCACCACCCAGCTCTGTGCCGGGTGTGTCCCCTCAGCAGTGGGGCCCCACCAGGCGTGTGCGGTCGTGGGCCCTCCGGGGGAAACATCCAGGCCTGTACTCACTAGCCCTCCCACCCCCCAGTGCACGAACCCTGAAGGGGCTGTGGGCAGCCTGAAAATGGCCCTCAGCCCCTCACCCAGGCTGGCCAGGCATGCCAGCAGGTGGACATCCCCCCCACACAAGATGTCCTAGACTGCAAGAGGGCACAGGCCAGGCTGAGGGACCCCCACCCCCCGAATGCACAAATTTTTGTGCACCGGGCCCCTAGTATTGTCATAAACAAAAAGAAATTAAGTCAGTAAATTAACACTCTTTAAAAGGACTGAAAGTCTTTCCTTTCCACATCTTATCTTTTTTTTTTAGAACTAAGGCAATGCTCATGAAATTTTTTTGAGTATAAATGCTGTTTATTGTCTAAGAAGGAGTTCAGAAAACTACTTGAGCAGTATATACTAAATGAAGTAGAATGCCTAGTTGTAAAACGGATGTTTTTACACATTAAGAAGTTATTAGAGAGTGTTTTTAATACCTGATAGAATTTTCTAAGGCTAATATTTGTAATAGTAACAAAGTAGAAAATAACTTTATAAAGAAGTTTGCCATATGCAATCTTTTGTTGGTGTTAAGTGTTCTTATTACATGCTGTATTAAAAATATAAAATGAAATTCTTTGTAAAAGCAGAATCATGAAAGTCATATAGCACAGCAGTAAGATGAAGGGTCACAATGCTGTATGTTGGCTTATGAAATAATATATATGCTTCACTCCATGGACAATTTGCATGATTTCTGATAAAGTCCAGTCAGAGCCTCAGTTTTATTTGTTGATTTAAAGGCACAATCACGTAAACTCTTGCATATGTACTTCAGAACAATAAAACAATACAATAGATGATCATACTATGTTATATCACACTATTATATTATCAAGTACTATTTAAATATTGTTAGATTTCTATTTCCTCTGATGCCTTTTGGTGAGGAAGGTCATGTTAATCCAGGGACCTGCTTAGAATTTCCACAGAATAGGTAATCATAATCAAAGAACAGTAGTCTTCTGGCATATAGAATGAAATAAAGGACATGGGAACATATGAACACCAAGGACAATTAGGCTTTTCAGCAGACAGCATGTGTGAGAATGTATGTCTGCATGTGTATGTGGCTTCATACACAAAAATTGAGTGACTTAGGGTGTATCTGTGTGACAACATACAAGTACGATAAATGTTAGGTTCATTTTCCTGGGGAAAAGGAGGCATGCATTAAAGGAAGACAATTTTTCCACATTTCTCTCATATGTTCTAGAAATGGTTTACATACAGAGTCAACAACAAGGCCACATATATCTCTCAAGCAATCGGTCCAGGCTGTGTTTTAGCTGCTCATTTATATCAATGAGTTCTAAGACCCACTGAGGTTTAACTTGGTTTCAGTTGCAAATGTCCTTGTATCTGGTGCTGGTGCCCCTTTCTTTTAAAGTTTAGGTTTAAGCCCTTCCTTACTTTTTACCTGCCTACCTGGAGAGAAACAGTGACACAATCTATCACTCTAGGAGCCTGACTGTACTTCTGTGCTGCTCTTGCACCAGCCTCCAGCTTGTGACTAATCTCCCAGGAGTTAGTCAGATGCCTGCTATGCATTTCTATTTGGGTTTTAAGAGTGATTTTTCTTATTGAATGTATCTCCATCATCTTTCCCAGCTCCCATTTCAGGCCATCAGTGTGTTCTACTTCAATTAATATTCTATTATTTATCTACAAAAATCACAGGAGCCATCTGAGGCCCTTTCTACATGGGCTCAACAAGCCCTCAAAACCATCCTCTCCTCTTTCCCCTGACTGCTTTGTTAACTGTTCCTCAGAGAATGGTGGTGTCCCCCTTAGCTGGTCAATGCATTCACTGGAGAATCTGTGCCATTTTACTCCTTCAAACCCGTCAGGGACTTTTCACTGTCCTCAGGGGGGAATCAGAGCAGCTGGGCATGGAACACAGGTCGTGTGGAATCCAGGACAGCCTGTTCCCTTTCCCTTCCCACCTTTAATCTTATGCTGCCATGATTCTGAGCTGTGCACGTGTTCAGGCTACTGTACTGACCTCCCTCCCTGGCCATGGCTGTACAGAGAATCACATGCTCCTCTACCGACATGCTCTTTCTCACCTTTCACATCTCGGCTCCTATTTCATCTCCTGCAGGATGTTGTCCCTGGTTTCACTCCTCTCCACTCCTGAGCTTGGGTTGGGCACCTCTGTGTCCCGCTGATACCATGTGCCTAATTCTATCTTTGCAGTTGCCTGGGTGTACCTATGGTTATATTATCTGCTTATGTGTCTTACCTGTTTGAGGGTTGAAATGAAATCTGACATGTCTAGTACAGTTCCTGGAGCATAGAAAATGATTAGTACATTGAGTGATATGTATAATTTTAAACATGCCATGATTTAATTAATGCCTTACTAAAAATGTGCACATATATTTTCTGTGTAGTAAATTTGGTTATTGGTACATGTATATCTGTTTGGACACATGCAAATATACACA
>PVJC01001346.1:16700-95856 GCA_004026665.1 Murina feae
TCCCTGTTCATCAGTCTATGTTGTTCTCAAGACTTTGATTTTTGAAATGACCTTCAGGCTGCGAAGAGCAGTCAGGCATGAGAAAATGAAAATGTATGATCCGGAAACCATTTTCTACAATTGATTATTTGGGGGAATGGGTAAAGGTGCAAAAATGTAGTCAAACAAACTGCCAAGTATCTTTTGAACATTAAAACAACCTTCTTTTCTGGGAATAGTGCCTTGTCCCCTCATCTGACAAGAGCACATTCCTTGGGATTTCCAAATTAGTGACTTAAATTTGTTTTGGCTTGTTAGCCTCCAAATGCCCGATAACTATCAGTGCTGTTTAACTCTGACTTTATGTGGGCTTTTAAATCTAGGATCCACACAGTCTAGCTAATTATAAGTCTCAGGCGTCTTAGAATTGGCCCCAAATTAAGTTAACCTATGAGTCTAAAAGTGAAAAAAGAGAGAAAAATGGTTAATTCACAAAATACTTGTGCTGTTACTGGAAAGGTAAATATTTATATGGCTTTATTTATTCAAGTGATTTTTCCATGTCAGTGGCTGTTTTTAAAGTGTGGCCAAGCTTAAGTATGTCTACCAATTGAAATGGGGCTTCTCTTCAAGTTTATCTTATAAAATTCACTTATGTTTTAGTGTTTTTTTTTCCTAACCGCATACTTGAATCTGCCTGTCCAAAGGATACATTTTAACTACTTAAATATGAACATTAGTCAGGAGAAAATCATCCTTTTGTTGCTTATTTTATGGGGGAAAAGCCAATTCAAACCGTTACCAGAGAAATTGGAGTATCCTCTTCCCCATTGGGTGCTGGGGGTGGAGTCCTTACAATACCTTGAGAAAAGGATTTTTTTCATACTCGTACAGGAGGACGAGTGATTTTTTATTTTGGTGGAATTACATCTCTGGGTTTACAAAGTCCATTCCAGTCATAGAGGAAGTGTAGCTGGGGCTTCAGTGGAGCTAGAAGGAAAGCCAGTATTCAGAGCTTCCGTTCCATGTCGCAGCCAGGTCCTGCTCAGCATTTGTTGAAATGTACAGGAAAGCAATTGGCCAATAGTTAATCAGTTACTAGCATGCAGTTTTGTTGATCCTTGGCTATTTCTTAGAGGGTATGAGTTCTTGAGTGCGGAGAGGCTTTCCTAGGTGTATTTTAAGGAAGAGTAGAATGCTAGTCTCACATTCCCAAGTGTTTCAACTTAAGGTAAATTGGTTGGTAGAAGAGACACATTACTTGAATTGCCAAGCTTCAGCGACTATTGTCCTTGGAGACTCAGATGCCTGCCTCTCTGGTTGTCCGTGTAAAGCAGGGGTGGGGAATGTCTGGCCCATGACTGTATAAGCCCCTCAAATGATTTGGTCTGGCCCCGCCAGGGTATTGGGGGTGAATTAATTAAATGTTTGACCAAATATAGCAGGCTGACTTTTAAGTTGATAATTTATATGGCTCATCTCAATGATGTTATAAATATCCAAATGGCTGTTGGCAATAAAAACTTCCTCCATCCCTGAAAAGGCTGAACCATTCATTCAGCTCAAGTGTCCATGTGGCTGCAAGACCAGGAATTTGGGAAGAGATACCCAGAAGACGTAGTTCTGAGTACTTACCCAAGTAAAAAGGCAGCAGACATAAGTGAAAAACTCACGATGAACAAATATCAGAAGCAAGAATGATCCGGAATCCACCATCATTGTGTTTGAACGTCCTTTAGACTTCTCCACTTTCTGGCATCTGAAATTTTCAAAGATAAGATACATGCCCAAGTTAAGACTATGTTTAATACAAAGAGGACTGACAAGGAGAGGCATTTAAAATTCTGCTCATTGCCCCTACGTGGTTTCAAGGTGAGCCCTCCGCTTTGCCCGCGCCAGCAAGCCCTAACCGAGAGTGTGGTATTGCGGCACAGTAACGTATTTCAAACTCCAGGTGTGTATGCAGAACCAGTACTTGGCCTTAAAAAAATTTATTACAGATGTCTGGAATTGAAGACTTGACTAGCTGCAAACATTACCTCATACTTCATTTGACACTAGCACAGTTGGGGGGAGATTATAAAGGTAAATAAAAATGTGCTAAAATGTAAACGTGTGCTATTTCTTCAGCAAATGGGGTTTTCTTGTTATAGCCATTTTAGTGTTTTATGAGTCAGATAATAGAAATCCTGAAATTAGGTACAGATTTACAGCTTGTTAGGGGAACAGTTCCCATTAATCCCTTGAATATTTGATACTCATACTCTTTCCTGGACTTAATGAGAATAGCTTCTTTTATGTCATGTCTTTTTTTTTTAGAGTTCCCAGAGTCTCTGCAAACTTGGATGACAGGCAAAAAAATGGACAGTCTTGCATTGAGAAATCGAAAACGATGGCAGTGGTGGGTGCACCAGGGTAGTTAGTGCAGGCTGGTGATTCTTCTTGTGTCCATGTCATGTTTTCCCATCCTCAAGGCAGGTGCCCAGCTGGTAAGCACCACATTGTAGTTATTTTGGCGGCCCAAGGAGGCAGAACTCAGAGAACACAGTCAATACCATCTAATGATGATCAGCAACAAAAATGTGGCTAATGGGGCCTAAATGGCCCAGCAATCTGACCCTGTGGTCATAGTAAATAGGTTGAAACGAACATGGGGATCTGATCTGTGCAGCAAAAGCAATCAGGATTTAAAAGAAATATTTATGGATGCAGGACGTGCTTGGAATATCTGGACCATTTTGGACTTGTAGACTTAGCATGTTTGTAATAGGCTACTAAGCAGCCTTTTTAAAAGGGGCTGGGCAAGGAAGGCCTGTCTTGGCCAACGAAACCACCTGAAATTTTCATATAGAAGAATCTGGTCATGAAAGAATTGATTAACCATCAGATCCTTGTAGAAGTCAGCCAGCTTTTTCAAAGGTCAGTGGAATCAAGTTCTCTTAATGTGTTTCTTGACTGATGGAGTCGAGAGCAGACCCAGTCATCAAGAGTTGAGGCAAGTGGCTCTTGAAAGAACTCCTACATTCATGTTCATCTCTGTGACAGACCAGGGTATACCTGCCTGTCTGTGCTGAGACCCCCATCCCAGAATCCCAGCTTATTTCTGTATCTCTTTTTTAATGACACAGGCCATGACAAATCTGTTTTGTTCCACTAAAACAGTAATTGCAAAAGTGCACTCTGAATTCACTTCTGTGATTTTTGCCCTTGCGTTGCCTGGTGTTAATCACCAGTTCTACTATTCTGACATTTATGACTGCGTTTCATCTGGGAAACCATGTGCGGTTGTAACAGGGAGTTGGCAGGTGCAAGAGAAGTGTAAGTGAAGCTTTATTGGCATTGTTTTATTCCTCAAGATTCCTTTCAGAAAGTAAAATAAGAAATATTGACTGAATTGGACAGACTGGCATGTTCGAGCCTGTTAAAAGTGGGGCCTGATTCTGAGTTCATGTGTTACTCTCTATTGACGTCACTGCTGTAGTGACAAATGTAACACTGGGTTTCAAATAATTAGTTTTTATTTTACCTCAATAATTATTCTTTTCCAGAATGAAGAGTAAGTAACCAGTTAATAAAGAAATAGAGATCAGATGGCCCCTAACCAAATCTATTGTAAATCTCCCTAGGGATTATTACACTGATGTGAAAAATCGCAAGGGTTCACACCAGTCCATGGTTTAGATGTTATGAATTCTGTAATTGTTTTATACAAAATCCCTTATCAGTCTTTTAAAAAAAAATCAGCTCATTGAAGGAAATGTCCATTGCTATAAAGTAAAAGATCTGACCTCAACTGGCAACAGGAACCAATTTGACATTAAGGTCGGTTAATGATTTAACTTTTGCTGATGTCAGCATGAGTGTGATACTGCTTCCAATTATCAGTGAGATCTTTACCTTTTGGTAGAGGAAGGAAAAAAAAATATATATATATATCACATGTGTATAATATATATATGTTAGAACAGTGATTTTTATTTTTGTTATAAGCTAGAGGCCCGATGCATGAAAATTTGTGCAATAGTAGGCCTTCCTTCCCCCGGCTGCCAGCGCCGTCTTCCTTCAGGTATTTGGGGCACAGGCTTCCCTCCCTTAGTCACTGGCAGACACCTGGGGCCCAAGCTTGCTTCCCTCTGGCCACCCGCAGGCACTCGGTACCCGAGCTGGCTTCCCTCCAGCCCGGGCCTCATCAGGAAGGACATCCAGAAGACATCTGGTCTAATTAGCATATTATTCTTTCATTATTATAGATTATAATTGTGATACGTAATGTGCATATTTGTAACAAAGTTTCATGTTGGCGTACTTCAATGTCTCTCATTTTTTTTTTTTTCATTTTCCACTATGGAATGTATTTTAGACACTTTCCCCCCTAATTGCTCTCCCTTTTTCCTTGTATGAAATTAAATACTAAGAGTTTGTCGGATAGCGTTATTTATATACTTCAAAAACCAATTTTCACACTCTTGGGAGTGACATGTCTCTCACTGAAAATGAATGGCTTATTTGAAATTAACTTATGTGTAATAAAATTGTGTTCAGTACAGAAAAATCAGAATACAAAGCAAAGCAAAGCAAACATAAAAGTCACTCAAACTCATCCTTCATACACTGTCATTGATAACTCTGATGTATGCTTTGCAAATTCTTGTCTTGATATATTGTGTGTGTAGTATGTTAGACAAACCAAAAAATAGATTGTACCATATATAATGTTTTGTAACTTGCTTTATTCGTTTAATAATATTCTGTGAACACCTTTTCAGGCCAAACATAAATTTGCACAATATCATTTTTATTGCTTTGCCAAAATTCAGTAAATGAGTATTCTGTTATTTTTTACATTTTGGTTGTTTTAAAAATCACTGCATTGATTCAAAATCATTTAAATAGTCACCACATTTTTTTTGGTAACTAGAACTTTTTTTTCACATTAATTTCTTAAAATTTCTCAGAAGCAGAATTAAAAGCCATGCACACTTTAAAGTTGTTTTTTTAAAAATATATTTTATTGATTTTAGAGAGGAAGGGAGGAGATAGAAACATCAATGATGAGAAAGCTCCATTGATTGGCTGCCTTCTGCATGCTTCCTACTGGAGACTGAGCCTGCCACCCAGGCATGTGCCCTTGGCCAGAATGGAAGGCATGTGCCCTTCAGTCCGCAGGCCGACACTCTAGCCATTGAGCCAAACCAACGAGGGCACTTTAAAGATTTTTTTTGCAATAATCGTGCATCAGTTTACATTCCAACTAGCACTGAGTGCCCATTTTCCTGCACCTTAACTAACAAAAAACATTATCAATTTTTAAAAGATTTGCCAATTCGGTAAGTAAAACACTTATTTTAGTAGGTTAGTTTATTTCATTCTAGGAAGGGTGGTCATTGTAAAACATGTTTATTGGCCATTTGTATTTTGTTTGCCTTTTTAAATTTTATTTTTTAATTACAATCAATATTATATTTCAGGTTATAGCACAGTGCAGAGATTGACAGGTGTACCTTGGCACACTGATGTGCTGCAGGAATTTTTATAACATGCAATACCTAACTGTTTAGTCAGAGACACTGACCTCTTTTCTCTTAGACTGTCAAATAAAAAATTACAATAGCCAACACAACAAGAGAAGTCAGGTGTAAATGAATAAAAATTATATCTATTCTTCGTGTGCCACAGAATTTTAGTAATTAGTTTATATGTCGTGAGATGAAAAAGGTTGGGTGCTAGTATTATTGGCATAGTGGTTATGTTTACCATTTTTCTAACTTAGAAAATGAGTATCTGATTTTTTTCTTTAATGTGCAAGTATACAAGTTCAATGTAAAAATTTTCTTGATGTGGGAAATTTCTGAATATAAATTCACATGAAGGCAAACAACTATTTGTATTTAAGACACAGATCTGTTCAGTGCAAAGTAGAATTATGTAGACAGGACCTTCTTTGGGATAAGAGAAGATTATGGGGACCAAGCAAGAATGACCTTCAGATTTAAGGTTTATAAAGTTAAATCTTTTTTTTCAAAGATGTGGACATCTTATAAGTTGCTAACATAGCACAGAGAAATGATCTCCTGTCATATGCCCATAAGCCTCCCTTTTATGAGACAAGCTTGAGCTTTTGAAAAGTTGGAGAAAATTCTCTTTTATTTGGGAGGTTATGTGCATGACTATATATGTAGTCTAATCCACATCATCGATCCCCAAAAGTTTATATACTTTATCATTGGGATGTTTGTATTCATTCCATTCTGTTTATTTAATTTGTTTACTCAATGAACTCAGTCGATTCATTGCCACAAAACAATAGCTAATTTATCTGACTCCATTGCCCTGAACTATATCACTTTATAAGAGGAACCTCAAGATCTATGAATCTTTCTCACATTCTTTGCAATAAACTTATGCATCAAAATATGTCACTGCACACATTTTATTGGCCTCACCTTGAGTTAAATTCATTATACTTAACCTTCTGATTGTCACATTTAATTATTAAGCCCTGTTATCACAAAGAGAACCCAGAAAGCCAAATGATTTTTTTTTAATTAATGTTTTTATTGCTTTTAGAGAGGAAGGGAAAGAAAGATAGAAACAACAAAGATGAGAGAGAATCACCAATCAGCTGCCTCCTGCACACCCTGTACTGGGGATCTGCAACCTGGCATGTACCCTGACTGGGAATTGAACCTTGACCTCCTGGTTCATGGGTCGACACACAACCACTGAACAACACTGGCTGGGCACCGAATTATTTTTTAAATGGAAATATTGAGTAATGGTTATAACCATTGCTTATTTTTTAAAAAACTTAATCTTTATTGTTGGAAGTATTACAGATGTCTGCTTTTTCTCCCCCATTTGCCCTCTCCACCCTGATCCCATTCCCTCCCCACCATTGCTTATATTTTTATTGATTTTAGAGAGAGGAAGGGACAGACAGAGACAGAAAGATCAATGTGAGAGAGAAACATCAATTGGTTGCCTCCACATGAGCTTTAACTGGGGATCAGACCTGACCAGAATCAGATCAAAGACCTTTTGGTGTATGGGATGATGCTCCGACCAACTGAGCTACCCAGCCAGTACACAATCGCTTGTTTCTTTTTTAAGAAAATAGATTTTTATTGATTTTAGTGAGAGTGGAAGGGAGAGGAGAGAGAAACATCCATCGGCTGCCTCCTGCATACTCCTACTGTGGACTGAGCCCACAACCTGGGCATAAGCCCAATCAGGAATTAAATCAATGACTTTTTGGTGCCTGGGACAACACTCAAACAACTCTGCTATACCAACAAGGGCTCACAATGCTGGGCATTACCTCTTGATAATACTGTTTTCCTTTTGAAATTGTGCATTGTTAAAAGACTGGTAATTATTTCTATCTCAAACTATGGCATCAATTTTTCACTCTTTGGAACTTTAGGTCTTTTTTTAATGTATTTTTTATTGATTTCAGACAGGAAGAGAGAAGGAGAAAGAGATAGAAACATCAATGATGAAAGAGAATCATCAATCAGTTGCCTCTTGCATGCCCCCCACTGGGGATCAAGCCTGCAACCTGGGCCTGTGCTCTTGACCAGAATTAAACCTGGGACCCTTCAGTCTGCAGGCCGATGCTCTATCCACTGAGCCAAACTGGCTAGGATGGCACTTTAGATCTTAACTGCTATACCAACTTTAGCTGTGGGGAGAAGGAAGCATGGCCTTTATTCATGGTTAGGACCTTTTATCGAAAATCTCAGCAACAAAGTAGATGATAATACATTGAAGTCAAGGAAACAATAACTTTCGATGGAAAACCCCAAATACTTAGCTTCCTTAAAGAGTGTAGGCAAAGTGCATATGGAATTCCATGTGCTTAGTCTACCCCACTGTGTTAGGAGTCAGTTGAGTACATTTTATGCTTCAACATTATGATGCCTATTTAAATTATTCGGAAACCAAAGTTCAGAGGGGGTTAGCAGCATCCTGGCTGCAACTGGTCTGGAACAGTGGCGACATTATTGCAAACCTTTACCCTTGCCATGACCATCTACGTCAATACACAGAAATATAACATTCTTATAAAAGCAATGATAAGTGTTGCATGCTTATATACATAGCCAGGTGGGTCTGAGAAGTCCCTGGCAAAGAGGTTCTAAGCCTCTGACTGATTCAGGGGCAATGGAGTGACTGCCTCAGGAGCCAGCTGAACTACTGCTGAAATCTAAGTTGCAAATACCGTAACCTTTTCTCGGACTTTGAAAAATCCAAGCCTCCAAAGAGGTGAATGGTTATGGCCCAGCACATATCTCCCAGAATTCCTCTCCAGATGGCCCAATTTCCCACTGCACTGCCTGAGACCCTTCATGAAGAATATAAAAGCAACCTGAAAATCTTGGATTTTACTAACACAGTTTTCCTCTGGTATGAAAGCTGAGAAAGTGTTTGTCGTTACATCTGAGTTTTGCAGTTGTTTTTCCCACCCTGGGCACATACACACTTGTGTGAGTTCTGCTAGTTAGCTCCACAGATTCCACAGTGTGAACCTGGGCATGCTGGAGAGGAGTGCACTTGACATTCATTAAGTCTTTCTCCGCTGCCAGATGCTTTCATGTGCAGGTACTCCTGAATGTGATCTCACATGCATGTTTTCCTTTCATGTAACTTCCCTGACTAAGTGACAGCTGGTCTAATGAATTCCTTGCTTATTCTTGGAGATGCTTCCATGGGAGCATCGACAGGCCTTTACATCTCCAATGCCCTATATCACCTCTCTTCGCTCCATTTCTACCCCCTTTTCCCCACAACCATCAAGGGCTCTGTGCTCGATCTTTAATATCAGGAGAGAACCAGTTGATATGATTCCTTCTTTTGTCCAGCTTCCATCCCACGAACTGATGTTCTTTCTTGCCTTTTCTATGGCATGAGGCCCCACATGCTCACAAGATGAACAGAGTGGGCATAGAAAGCAGCAAGAAAGATGCCTATCCTGCACCCTGTTCTAGTTATCTTCCCTTGGTTATGTAGCAGACACTGTGGAGGTGTGGGTGTGGGAGGGAAGAGGGGTGGGAGGATCTGAGGTAATAGCTAGAGTGGGCACCTTCCTGGGGACCAGCATCCTGGGAAAGTTTATCTCTACCTGCTGTGTTGTCTGCAATTCTCATGTGTTCAAGGGAAAAAAAAAAAGAATGCCTTTTAGTATCTGATGCTTGTAAAATACATTTAATGTCATTTATATGGCTTAATCTCAACTCTCCCACTTCTAAAAATTATTTAAAAATTTTTTACCAGCAGTGGTTTTGCTAACTTTGTTCATGTCCAGAAAAAATATTAGTACTTGGTTTTTTTAACCTGTGGGAACTAAATGGTACTTTCTCGACTCTCATGATTTATAGACTGAGAAGTCACACAAATAGGGAGTGAAGGCAAGGTTTGTGTAATTCCAAAAGTCCTACTGGTTATATTATCCCACATTATACACAGCCCATTACTGAATTTGAAAATCAAACGGGATGGAAAGTTGCAAGTAGGGAGAGAGGAATATTTATTATTTGAATTTACATAAGATGGTAAGTTTACTTAAGTGCATAGCCAACTAATGGCTGTCAGTATTATCTTCTATACTACTGCCATATTCAAAAGATGACAGAGGCAAATGATACATTCTTCCCAGCATGGGACGTGTTTCTCCAGAGATTTACATAGCGGCTCTTGAGGGAAAGGAAGGAAGATCATAAAAATGTGGGGAGGTTATCTCGTCGGGTGGAGCTGTAAGAATTATGAAATCATGCAGAAGGGTGTAGCACACATCTGGCCTTTTATGAAGTTAGGGGAAAGTGTGACACTCATTCCTATTCAGCATGTTAAATCACATATTTGGTCATGGATTATTTCTCTTTCATTTTAAAGATGTTTCTCCATGTGTATTTTCTAAGAATACATGGTTACCTGGAATACTCTGGGGAAGTAATGACTGAAGTTCATGCTTTTCAGATTGTCCATAAATAATATAATTGGAGTCCGTCATAGCTCAGAGGACTGTTCAAATAGAAATTCTTTGGCTATTGGAAATGTGTTACATTCGTGTGTATTGGTCATACATTTCCATTTGGGGGAAATCTGTTCCAATCTCATGACAAATGACAAGATTCCATCACTGTCAGCAATTTTAATTTGGTCATCATTAGCCTTTTTAAAAATTTTCTGGCAGGAATTGCACAGCGGTGCTCATTAATGGTGGTCATTTGGGGTGTGGTTGATTCTTGAAGTTTTCTAAATCGAAGGGCTGTTGGGCTCCTCATGTTTATTAATGAAATTGACTACGACTTTCTGCAAAATTTGTTGGGCATTTTCAAGTCTCTCTTCCACTTCATGGTTAGAATGGCGCACCCACGTCTGTGGGATGTGGACGTGCTGCTGTTGAAGAATGGTTGTATCTAAGCCATTTCTTAAAATCTGCATCTAAATATTAGTAGGAATCACGTGTGTTCCTCCTGCGGTTGTCTGCTTCTGAGATCTCAGAGAGGTCTTCAAAAAACAACTTACATTTGGATGAATTTTTAAAATTTGATATTTTTTGGTTTCCATTTTTAATCCAACCTTGATATAGATATAGATGATATAGATTTTTTTTTTTTTTTTTTTGCTGTGCTTCCTCACTTGATTATTTGTCCACCATGGCAGAAATAGCCTTTAAAATTTCTAGAAAATTGTTGTCATTCTATATGGTTGGCAGAGGTGATACTCAAAATATTTAGCCACTGGTCCATCAAAGGCACTAACCAATTTGCACAGCCACTCCAGCCAACTCCAAGGGATGCTGACTAAAAACAGCCAGGGAGTCTGTGTTCCTGCACCAGGACCGAGTAGTGGCTGGTTGGGTATATTTGGGGAGCATCTGTCTCAGCTTTTCTGTCTTTTTACTCACTGTGGGGTCAGTATTATAGATCATCTAAAACGTTGACAGAGAAACCATGGCAGTAAGTGATTTACAGTGACACTGATGAAAGAGCAATTAGAAAATAGCGTCTATGTCATTTTCATGAGGACTGGTAATAATTAGGTCATTCAAGGCAATTCAGTAATACATTTATTAGATTTTTGATGTGTTCAGTTTTACTGTTGTTTCATCCTTCTGTGACTGCAACATACTTCACAAACACTAATTTCCAGCGCTTATACCCTATGTATGAAAGTGAACGTCCCTGTATTTAAGATAAAGTTAACAAAGCAAGGAGATTACATCCAAACTGTCAGATCGGCGGTAAATTCGGGGTCAAGGCTCAAAAGAGAAAGTTCATTCACATCCTGATTTTTCACATTCCTCTGAAGTCCAGGCCTGGGCTCTTCTAGGTAGAGGGGATGTTTACTTAAACATTTTAAAGTGATTTATTAAAGTCGACATATCAGCATTTTCTCTATGCAAGTGAAATCCTTGAGAGATTACACAATTAAAAAGGAAATAGAGGAGACCTCACCCTTTACAGCACCAAAATTCCCTTCAGCTGAAGGCACACTTGGAGAAAGAGATTCACCATTTTTCAAGAGGAATGTAATCTGTTGATGTTCGTCTCTTTTCTATACCAGAGATTCTTTCTGACAGCCAGCACGTGTTGCTTAGCACTGCCTAGGGAATTGCAAGCCCCTCGCCCTCCAGAGTCTTCCTTAACAGAGAAGGGAGGCGGAAGTTTAGGGCCAGCAGTGCCTTTACTTTTGTTTTTGTTTTTTAGCTACACCTTGCATTAGTACTTGTATCCTCCCTTCTCCATGAAGCTGCAGGACCCAGCCTCTTTCCCATACTTTCCTTCCGGAAGGCAGGGCAAGGGGAGATGAAACCATGGGACACCGAAGGATATTCTTTAGGTATCTTTGAATATCTGCTTTGACCAGGTACTGCTTGTTAAGAAGAAGCTGTGCCCTCTGTGCTGGCAAAGGAGGGAAGGCAGACAGGTTGAAGTGAAGAGGTCAAGTGAGCCAAAGCACTCAGTGCTCAGTGACATAGAACTGGCATTCATTCATTCATTCATTCATTCATTCATTCATTCATTTAGCAAAAGGAAGTTAAGTGCTTCTATATTATAATAGTATCACAAAACCATTTTATTTTAGATTGATTTAGAATAGTTTGGTCTACATGAATGAAAAGATTGAGGATAAAAAAATTTAAGTATCTTCAGCTTTATTATTTAAAGAATTGCCATAATGTGTTCTAATTCTAACGTTTTATTCTGCTAATTCCTTGTCAAATTGTTTCTTTATAGAAAGCATTCATGAGAAGGCCTTGCCAGGAGTTCTTAACTAAATGGAAGATATACATTTATAATTAGCAGTATTTATGTAATAGGAGTTGGAGTGCTAACATGCTACATTAAGAAGAGTGTAGTAGGTAGAGGTGCCTGTTCTGGAATGAGATGATCCAAGTTTCAATCCTGGCTCTCCACCTATTGGACTTTGGGCACTGATTTAACCCGTTTCTGCCTCAGTTTCCTCATCTCTGAAATGACATAGGAAGCAGCTAAGTCACAGGTTGGAGTGAGCACTGAAGTGCCTTAAAATAGTGCCTAGCCCGAAGTAAGTGCTCAGAAAATGTGGGTTGTTATTACTGAGTAGACACCAGCCTTTTTGGACTGCTAATAATTTTATCACTCCCTTTCTTATGGGTAAACATTAGTCTCATTTATATCAAATTATCATATTATCAATTACCTGTTTCCAAAGAATTTTTTTAAACAAAATCTTATTCAAGTTTCCCACTGTGTTTCAACCCTCTCCCACGCCCCACCCACCACAGCGCCCCCAGCCTTCATTAAGGGACCAAGCGCCGTATTAATTATGATGATGAGCACAGACCTTGCCTGTTCTTCACTCGATTGCTGTTACTTCCTTGGCTCACAACCAAGATGTTAGACAAGATGGGTGTGGGGATAGCAGAGACCCTTTTAGTTTCGGGTGGAGATGATACTGATTGCACCACAAAGAAGTAACGGCCTCTTTTGTTACTTGTTCAGAATGAGCACTGAGGTGAAGATTAAACCCAAGGATTGCAGTGCAGGGCCACATTAATTTTTGGAGAACTGTACAACACGCTGCCCCATGGTTCTGGAAGGTCGTCATAGTGCTACTTAATATTGTTAATGTTCAGGGGATTGTTTTCCATAGTGAGCCCCACAGTGCTTTCAGCTGCTTGTTAGCAGCCAACCCCTTTCACCCAGCGTTTTCAGTTCCTTTCCCCCCCTCACTGCCCCTGCCCACCTCCTCTGCCTTATCCTCCTGGACCTGAGCTCCCATCTCATTCCCTGTAGGCCCCTCTTGCCACCACCCCTGCTGCATTTTCTATGATAAGTAAAATAATCACCCACTGGGGTATTGTGACATTGGTTTTTGCATATCTTTTTGGTAACAGGGGCCTGAGAAGGATGGTGAATATTCTCTTATTTACAAACAATATGCACATAATTCCACTTCACTGGAGATAACAGTTTAGGCTGCCTTCTGATTAGCCTCCTTGCAACTGCAGATAAAGAACCTACACAAGCTTTCATTGGAGCAGGCATTTTGCCTAAAAATTGACCCGTTGATAGTGAGCCTCTCAGGGCAGCTCTGCATTCCACTGGTGCCATTAGCATGTGGAGAAGGAGCATACGGAGTTGGATTTCTCCCAATCAGTTTAGAGTCTAGCTGAAACTTGCACCGAGTATGAAAGAAAAAAAAAATGAAGCAAGTGGGTCTAAAAATAGGTTCCCCAGTTAGAATTTGCAGGTTTGGGTTAAGGGCCTTTTCTTGCATTCTGATATCAACTGTAACGAACTAGGGTGTCAGTTACAATTTTATAGAGCCCAATTATCTTGTTGGATAAAGAACGGACTGATATTGGCTGTGATGAAGAATTATTGTGTCATATACATGGGTGAGAGAATACATTGCCAGATTATAGATGAGAACATTTGTCCCTCCTAAATAGTCTAGCCAGGAAATTAATTCATTGGAAATCTTATTTACACATATGCTGGTGATGTGTATTACTTGCTAATTCTATGCAAGTGACTCTACTTTTATCCAAGATAACAATCCATTTGAAAAGAAAAAAAAAATTTCTCAGTAGAGTACTCAACTCAGTAATATCTGTGTTACACGGAGCTTTAAAAACAAGTCCTGGCCCTTGAATTAATAAATGGCTGCTCTGCAAAAAAGTACTAATACCTACCTTCAAGGGTTCTTTTGAAGATCATATGTGTAATGCATGGTATAGGCTAGCAACTCACAAATGATAGTATTATTTTAAGAAAACAGATTTTCCATAAAGTTGGAGACTCATGTGTCGACATAAGAAACCTGTAGAGTATTTTTATAAGAGATCATTTGAGCCAAACTGATGACATGTGCTGGGGAGCAAGATTTCAAATGCTCTGGAGGATAACAATTCTGTAGTTTCTGTAGTTTTTAGGCATTTGAGGTTAGGGTGGCAATGCAAGGGAGATTACACGGAGGTGGGAGAAAGCAAGG
Source organism: Murina feae (assembly GCA_004026665.1). Lineage (NCBI taxonomy): Eukaryota > Metazoa > Chordata > Mammalia > Chiroptera > Vespertilionidae > Murina > Murina feae. Next base: position 31,164 of record PVJC01001346.1, read on the forward strand.
CAGGGATTGTGTTTCGGGATTATGGGACAGTTAAGATTTTGTGCTCTCCTGAGGGTGGTCACAGCTTATTTCAAAGGTGTGCGAACCAAATGCACAAAAACAATGGACAGGACTTGCTTAAGGCAAAGATAACCTGATACTGAAAAAATCACATGCCTGGAGCTTGATTACCCACCATGACCTACCCAGGTAGGAATTTATGATCAGATCACCCTGTGAGGTTACTTTCCCCATAACCCCCTTGTTTTTTCCACCCAGACATGGGAAAATCACATCTTTTATTCTTGTTTTCCAGTTCCTGATGCTTCATGTTAGCTGCTGCCTCCAATCACTATTCCCTACTGAAATGCCGTACCGACAGCTATGCCTTCCTGTTACTTGGAATGACTGGCCCCACGGTATTCTCCATTAATGCTAGATAGTATTCACCATTAATGAAAATTGGATGACTTAAACATCTCAGATAGTCTTAGCCTTTCCATTCTTAGCAAGCTAAAAAAGTCAATGTGACCCAATGAGTGGAAGCAGATATTTGTTAAAAGAATGGTTATTTAATATATGCACATATGTTTACAAACATATGCCAACCCACATCCACACAGACCTATGCTTGTTGGAATTCAAGTATCAGGCCATCTAATCTAATAAAAGAGTAATATGCAAATTGACCCTCACTCCATTACACCTAAGCCATGCCCACCAGCCAAGCCATGCCCACCAGCCAATCAGAGCAGCTGTATGCAAATTAACCCAGCCAAGATGGAGGCCAGTAGCCATGGAACTAGAGCAAACAGGAGGCTTCTGTTGCACCAACGATAGAGGAAACTGCCTGCCTAGGCTGACTGGACCTCAGCTCAAGGCAACAAAGTTTCAATTATAGAAGATAACTAAACCCCAGAAACTTGATTCCAGCCAGCCTCACTGGGATGTTTGGTCAATGGGAGCTGTGGGCAGCCTGAAAATGGCCCTCAGCCCCTCACCCAGGCTGGTCACACCCTCATGGGGTGAGGGTCCCCACTGGGCGGGCTTGGCCAGCCTGCAAACAGCCATCAGCCCCTTACCCAGACTGGCCAGGCACGCCAGCAGGTGGACATCCCCCGAGGGGTCCTAGACTGCGAGAGGGCACAGGCTGAGGGAACCCTCCCCCTGAGAATGCACAAATTTTTGTGCACTGGGCTTCTAGTTTATTAATAGAGATCAATGTCTCCAGAAAAGGCAAGACAGCACTAAACAACTAGTAAAAATGAGAAAATATAGAAAGAATATGGCTAGCGTACACACTTAAGAAAATGATAAGGGAGTCAGGGGGTGCAGAGGGAAGGCTGAGGAAACGTGAGTGGCTTGTCAGCAAAGTAACCCTGGCTGGCCCATGAAACCAATAAAAATGTAGGCCTGGTCATGGACTCATGGATAAAGCTATGTTCATGGAGTGGCCTATGTTGGAAGAAAGGAAATAGAGAAGGAAGTGTCTTCTACATGCTGTGAGAATTTCAATAACATCAGGGGATGCCATGCTATGTATTTTTTCCTCTTAATAATAATCTGATATTCCCAGGTCACCTGGGGAAGGAAGTGCTTTGGAAAAGGAAGTGGTAATGAGGGGCAAAGTCTTAGAAAGTCAGACTGTGCAAGGGGTGGATGGGTTCATTATAAGTACTTAATTTCCGGGGTAGGAGGTGGGGTTCTGATTCTGTGTCTTATGAATGAGGTGACCTAGCAGGCTGTGGCTGTGACGTCTGCTGCTTTCCTGCCTGTTTCATCTCCTGGATGCCTCGAATAATCGGAGAGGAGACACCAGAAAGCAAGCACATGTTTAACACAAAGGCTTCATGAAATCTGCGGGCCTGCTGTGCATCAAGGCGATGGAATTCATTTACTTTTTTAAAGCAGCGATGATACACTCTTTCCTCTGGATGACAAATTACAGAGCACATCTGAAAAGCCCACTCTTTGGGGAAAACATTCTGCCTCTTTTTCTTTTTTTTTGCCCTGCATAGCATCTATATTATGTATGACCAAAAAAAAAAAAAAAAAAAAAAAATTGATTGAATAGCGCTAGAAAAAAAAAGATAAAAGCAATAAGTTTGAATATGTGATTGTAATAATGAACACAAAGATAATACACATACTGTTTACCTAGCTTTGTGTTAGGAGAAGTGGTCCATTTATAGTTTTTTGCTACCATCTAAATTATGAGTTATGCCTGAGTCCTTTTGTCTTCTAATGGTGACAAGAGACTAGAACGTGAACTCTGTTGTAGCACAGGCCACAGTAAATATTTACCTCTGTAGGATCTAACAGGTTAGCTACAAATTGTGATAACTCCCAAAGAAATATACCAAGAGAACAGCTTTACGTTCCTCAGAGAACACTTTTTCTTGTTATTACAAACACTTCTGCTAGCCACTGTAGATTTTTGTGATACTTGCAATGGAAAAGTGCACCGCTGACGTGTTAATATCATCATACTATATATTGGTGTTTGTCTTCAAGCTGCCCAGCAGTCCTCATCAGCTTTCATTATGCAGTGCTCTCCCCAGACACTATTTCAGATACATTTCTTGTCTCCTGAAAACACCTGTATTCCTCTCTTTACATAATTAACACTTTCTCTAATAAAAATCAAGGTCACCATTATCTGCTCTTTTCTCTGGGTTAAATTCTCTCTCCTCTGGACCCAGAATCAGGAAGGGGAAGGGCACCTATCCTCTGAGCCAAGACCCTTTTGTCATCCACAACTTAGGTCCTCTTACTACCTGTCCCATGGGTCTTGTATGTCCATCTTTTTTTTTTTTCTGGGGTATGTACTTCCTCCTAAACTATTATGCTCCTAGGAATTTAAAGCTCCCTTTTAACTTGGGAAAAACATTCGTTTGGTTCAAATATCCAATCATCATCATCCACCCAGTAAACATTTGTTGAATACCTACGTCTCAGTGCTGGTTGTTTCTAAGAGTCAGAAATAAACGTTGATTACCTTGAACAAAGAAGGAGCACATTGGAAGGCTATGATGTTGCTCCATGAAATGGGTGCAAACGTGTAAGGATCTGGCTGTGGAGATGGTCTGGGTCACAACATCTCAGGGGAATTCAGGTGGCAAGGCCTTCAGACAAATCTCTTCTTTCTCCACCCGCAGCTTTTCTATCACTCTCCGGAGTGTAAATTCCAGGGAGTGACTGTCTGATGGGCTTGGAACACAATTTTATCCATAGGCCTGAGAGAGCTGGGAAAGCTGGATTGACAGTCTCACTGGACTGCACTCAATGCAGGTGGAGGGATGGGCAGTTTCAAGATGCTATTGCCAGGAGAGAGAGGATGGATGTGCGTCAATGGAGCGAAGACAGCGGCTAGCCATTGAAGCCTGCAGTATGTAAGGAAGCCACCAAGCCAGCCTTTAGAACAGAAAGACAGCTAAAGGAACACTGGCATTTATGAAAGGAGTAGAATTGAATGTGAGTGTGTAATAATGAGTCTAAAGATGAAAAGATATTGTACACATATCATGAGATACATAGGAGAAATAGTCCCTTTCCAAAGATCAAGGAATTCAACTGCCATAACAGGAATTATGACCCAATCACACAATCGTGTCCCACTGAAAAGATGAGACTGGAACTGGTCCAGCGTGAATAAGAGTTCCTATTCCTCAAGGAACTTAAAGTTGGTGTGGAGTAGAGTGTAAGAAGAGGCAATTTTAAGAAAATGTACAGAGCTACTGCTATGGGAACGCTGAGAAGGTGCATCTAATCTTAGGGTGGGCTGATTCTGAGGTTGCCAGGAAGAAAAGAATATCTCAGCTAGAATTAAACATCAAGTTGTCTGTGGTAGCTGTAATGGTACAAAGGTGGGAAGAACATTCAGGAGAGAATAGCTAGAGGAGAGGCAGGGAGTTGAGAAACAGCATGTGTGTAAAAGGAACTGTGGCAATTGTGTGGAGGAAGAATTGGAGGGAGGGGAGGTTGGAGGGAGAACCTTTGGGACAGTTACAGTCCAGCGAAGAAAATTCTAGAGAGGGCCATGGGATGAAGCTTGGGGAATGCCTGTTGGATTTGGTAGGTAGGAAGCCAGTGGGGAGCTGGGAGAGGGCAAGTTTGAGTAGAGCAGGGCAGGTGGAAACCAGATGTAGTGACCTAGGAGTGAATTGGAGGTAAGGAGGTTGACAGGAAATGGAGGCTACTGTGCAAAGAGGTGTAGATGAGAAGGAACAAAGGCAAGTTGACTCATAGCTGGAGAGGATTGTGAAGTGAAGGCTGTACTTTTATGCACTGTGAGGATGAAGTCAGAGAAGAAAAAATTGATGATGCAGAGGGAAAGTGATACTTAAAGATCAGAGGAAGACGACGGAGTGTTGGCTTTAAATAGAAGAGATGACATTTGATACTAAGTTCAGGGCATAAGAATAGGTGTCATATGGAATTACGTGAGTAGAAGGATAGGAGGTTGAGGCAGGCTTATATGGATAGTCGAACTAGGGACTAGATGTGGTTTAGAATTAAAAGAAAACCTGGGTTCGAATTTTGGTTCCTAAACCTAATAACTGGGTGACCTTTAGAAAGTTACTTCTCTGAGTTTCAGTATCCTCACTTGTTGAATGGAGACATTAAAAACTATCTCAAAGGGTCATGACAAAATTAAAACATCGAGTATTGTCCTTGGCATCTAGTAATTACTTTATAATGGCTATTATTATTATTAATGTAAGTATATATGAACAGAGCATTAGTGAGTGCGTTAGAATATACATGGTCTCATGTTTGAGTACTCTGGAGCCAGTGGGCCCTAGCTCTACCATACATCAGGGATGTGACCTAGAGGATGATAACAGTATTTACCTTATAGTGTTACTGAGATGATTAAATAAATTCATTCATATAAAACACAAAGGATTCTATAAGTGTTAACTGTAATTAGTATTTTAATTTTTAAAAAAATATATTTTAAAGGGAGGGAGAAGGGAGAAGGATAGAGAGTTAGAAACATCGATGAGAGAGAAACATCAATCAGCTGCCTCTTGCACATCCCCTACTGGAGTTGTGCCCACAACCAAGGTAATATGTGCCCTTGACCGGAATCAAACCTGAGACCTTTCAGTCCGCAGGCCTACGCTCTATTCACTGAGCCAAACTGGTTAGGGCTAGTATTTTAATTTTTTTTAGAATTAAAACAGCACTCCTCACTATATATTGTTATGTCTATTTCCTAAGGGAGTGGCTCAAAGTGCAGAATGACTTAGCAGAGCCAGATAACTAGCGAACGGCAGAGTTGGACTAAAACCCAGATTCCTTGTGTCTCCACATTCTAGCAACTTGGCATTAACCCTGACTTTGGACCTACTCTCTACCTTTGATCTTCAGTACCTGCTCATCTGTTTTCTCAATTGCTTATCAACACATACTCGGTGAGCTCATCTTGACGTTGACGTTCACTTCTAGACTCATCCTTAGGTCTAGCTAACCCACTTGTCCTTCCCTTGTGACCTGCTCCAACTACTGAATGTAAAGAAGCCTGAGGCTAGTAAATATAAATGTGTTTCACCCAAGGATTTTCTAAAAGTGCGTGAGGTAGGTTGCAGATTCTTAAAAGAGAAGATACCATACACCTACAAATACCGAAGCTGCATTTGTTTCTGTGAGTGTAGCCAAAGAGATCTGCCCCGCCAGTTCCAAAGATGGTGCACATCTGTGCACACTCCCGGCCTACACATGTCTGCGTCTCTTTCCCAGCAGCACATCCCGTTGTTTTACTGCAGGACGAGTCAGCACATTGGAAACACCCAAGGACTTATCATTTGGATTGTAGTATGGATGCTTGATGATAAAAGTCTGACCCTGTTTCTGCTCTTGTAGCAAATCTGATGGGAATCTCAGTTCTAAACGTCATATAACATCATGACCTTTCTTTGATGTATCGCGTGGTGTGGCGGACAGATGTACTTAAGCATCAGCATTCGGAGTATTTTAAACCACCCTCCTTCTTCATAACAGGATTAGGAGGGAGCATGGGCCTTCTGTGCAATCCAGCTTTACCATATGAAAGAAAATGTATGTGAAAAGCAGATTCTCCTTATTTAGAAATGAGGTTCTTTTAGGGTCAGGTTTTATTTAATTTAAATACACTTAGGTTTTTCCATTCAAAATGTATCCCCACTTCATGGCCTGAAAGAGTCAAACATTAAAGACTGAGAGACAAATTCCAATAGCATTTTAAAACAATTAAGCTGCAAAATGTCAATATTTGGACACCTCAAAAGAAATATTTCGTTTAATGAGTGTTAATGTAATCACAATATACTAAAGGAAGGGTTCATAGGGATCATTGAATTCACTAATGTTTTAAAGAAAGGCAGTTTTAGTTCAACCGCTGAGGCAATGTTTTATTTCAACTAGGAATAAAGGGTTTTATATACAAATGAAATGATTTTACAATATGGGAAGGATTTGGGGGGAGCAGGAAAAACCCTGAAGGCTCAGAAATGCTAAATGGAATGTAGAGGAGGATAAGAATGAGAGGGGTGAAGGGAGAGGGTGCTGTCTGCAGGGGCTTTGCTGTAGATCTTTGGCTGCCTCCGCAGACTGTAAGTTGGAAGCTTTTGCTATAAATGGTGAGGGGACTCTCACAGATGGCTCAGGGCCACTTCACAGAAGACGCATTGGTGTGAACCTCACAAAAGATGCATATGATGGGAAGCAGGGCAGGGGACCGGCCCCATGCCAAGGGGGGAGCTGAAAGGTGCACAGGTAAACCGCGCATGTGCCACACAGAAGGTTTCTATGATTCTCAGTTATCTCAAACCCAGAGGCTCTGTGCCAGTTGGAGGCCACATTTACTCACCTGAAGTCCTAGGATTTTTCGACACCCTTCTTATCACAAATGGGAATATTTGATGTTCATTTATCTCAGAGGGGCTAAAGAATGGCCCATCTTTATGTGGATTACATAACACATATATTTTTAGGGGAAATCAGTAACATTTGTTAGAAGAAGAAATATTGAGACAAAAGAACTTGCAAAAGTGTTAACGAAAGGAGAACAAAAATAGAAACTTGGCCGCCCAAAATTGAAGAGTTGTACCAAATGTAACCAACTGTCTAATAATTTCTAATAAGAGCATTTATTCATGCAGCATATATATTTTAAAGCACCTACTATGTGCTAAGCACTGAGCACTGTGCTGGCCCCTCATATGCAATGGCAGATAAGATGGGCATAGTTCTTGACCTCATGGAGCATATATACGAATGCAGGTGGTGATAATGAAGTTTGGTCTGTATTCTTTTATTTTTTTTTAAATCTGTGTGCTTTATTTTCATTTATTATTATTTTTAAAAATCTTTACTGTTGAGACTATTACAGATGTCCCTCTTCCTCCCTCTCCCTCCTCCCCCATTTGCTCTCCTCCACCCAGTTCCTGCCCCCAGCCATCACCACCCTATTGATTGTGTCCATATGTAAAGCATGTATGCATATAAGATCTTTGGTTAATCTCCTCCCACCCCCTGCCCACTTCCCTCAGAGATTCATCCATCTGTCCCATGTTTCCATACCTCTATTCTATTTTATCCACCAGTTTATTTTGTTCAGTAGAATTCTTGTTTGTTTTGATTTTTAGATTCAATTGTTGATAGATATGTATTTATTGCCATTTTTGTGTTTATATTTTTTATCTTTTTTTTTTTATGCTGGAAAATTACACCATTATGAAGCAAAAAGTAAGAGTGTGTGGGGACATGACACTTGACTGGTAATCGAAGGGGAGAAGATAGCCAGGGATAAAAAATAAGCATACCTGGAAGACTGAGAGGCTGAGACCGAGAGAACACCCCAAAGGCCCCACACAGCTCACTAGAGAAGTTGCCAGGAAAGGTCAACCTTTGCTGTAGGAAGAAACTGAAGGGTGGGGTAGCATTCATTGAGTACCCGTGGTGATCCACGTGCTTTACATAATCATACTTAATCTTCAGGAAAGTGGATTTTGTTTTTATTTGTACAGATTAAAAAAAAAAGAAGTGCACAGAGAAAAAGTGCTTTGGTCAAGGACAAGTAGCTTAGTGCAATCCCATCTTTACAGCTTCACCATTGCTTCATTTAACCTCCGTGCTTACCCTGTCTCCCTTGGAGTTAAGGAAGCAATAACCTACTGCATCAATATAGCTATTTAAATTACAAACCAAATAGCTTTTAACCTTTAAATAATACCAAATCCTTTTTTTTGTGTGTGAAAAAGTTTCATGTCTGGTTCACAGTCACACAACAAATGAGTGAAAGGAATATGGAATATATGGGATAAAGAGCACAAATATAGGAATATACTGGAAACCAAATGGTCTTGTTTTCTTGGATCTTCAGCTATCGCCTCATCTTTAGGTGAATTTCCTAAATCCAGATCACACAGCCTCTTTTGCACTCTTAGCTGCCACACAGAATTCATTGCTTTCTGCACCTTGTGACCATAGTGATTTTTTTTTTTTGGTATTATAGTAAGTTTTGCACAAGTCTGTGCCTTCTACATGTCATAAAATTTGTCTCACAGACTTGGAAGAGTGTGTGGGATTTGGAATACGTGAACCCCTAGTCCTGTGAACTGCATGCCACAGTACAGTAGTAAAGTGCACTCCATGTATTAGTTGAACGTAGTGTTGAGGTGGTAAATATGGAACAGCCACCTCTTAGGAAAAACAATTGCTAATTTGTAGCATTTGCCAATTTCCATAGTGTAAATGCTCTCCTGACTTCACGCTAACACTGTGATTTTCCTGAGTGTGGACTACGGAAGTGAGGTGCCAGAGCACTCTTTTAATGAGTTTCTATTCTACACATAACTAGGGGTAAGTAACCTACAGCATAGAAATATAGTAAGACAGTTAGGAAGTACTGTGTTTGAGTGCGCATTACCTTTAATATCAACATAACTTATTTAAGTGCAAGTTTATAGCAATTAAAAATTACCGTGTTTCATAATTGGCGCACCGAATCTCTGAGAATTTAGCATTGCCCTCCTGGGCTGGGAGAAGCTGGCTCCAGCACACTGATCATGGGTGTCTGACGTGGGAACTTTTTGTGCTCACCTTTGTGTTTCCAGCATTTGATACATGCCCTGGAACTCACAAGATGTTTGGTATATCAATATGTGAGTTTAAAAGAATGAACAAATGCAAATATAAAATCAAATGACTGCTTTATATAAAAGCATCCTTAGATATATCTCAGAACCTCTCTTGGCCTCAGTTTCTTTTTCTTTTTTTTTAAAAAAAATCTTTATTAATTTTAGAGAGGGAGGGAGAGGGAGAGAAAGATAGAAACATCAATGATGAGAGAGAACCATGGATTGGCTGCCTCCTGAACACCCCTTACTGAGGATCAAGCCTGTAACCCAGGCATGTGCCCCTGACCAGAATCAAACCCTTGACCTTTCAGTCTGCAGGCGGACACACTATCCACTTAGCCAAACCGGCTAGGGCTTGGCCTCGGTATTTTCATCAGTAAAGCAAAGGGCGTGGATGATTTTGACTGACATAAGGCTCCCCCTGGCTTCACATTCTACATGTTCTCATGACCAGAAGCAAATTCTAAGATTATGTCAACTATTTTCTTAGCTGTATGCTTATACCATGATGACAACATTATAACTACCTCACTTAGGACCCAAGCACCAAGTGAATGGAGATTCAGAGCTTAATACTTTATCTTGAGCAGAAATTGAAGGCTACTTAATTTGCTTTGGTTTACTGTTGAGTCATTAGGGCATTTGTCTAGATTTACTGTTACGGCATTGTCATATGCTCTTTTACATTTGGATATAATTCTAAAAATGACTATTTCTTTAAATGACAGAAAAATGAAAACAGAAATGCCTCATTTTCAAATGTTTCATAAGACTTCAATGCTAACATTTTGGAGCTGTGAGCTTAAGGTTAATATTTTCAAGAATTTCCTTGAAAGGGGAGATTAGAATAAACACTAAAGATAATGTCTTGAGCAGAGTGTAAGCCCTGTTCCTGAACCTCATCTGATCCTAGAACCTGTGACGTGGAAAACACAGCACCACCTCAGGGGATGTTGGTGTTCATGAAACCCCGTTGGAAAAATGCTGCTCTTGGTGCTTCTCTCTGATAAATAGCCACGAATTGGATCAAAAACACATGCCTTTACTACTTGTTTATATGTTGAATAATTTCTAATTTTGAAGATTTATGTTTTCGTTTATTAATTTAGAATCCTACCTTTCCTGGTGTCATATTATCAAATCCATTAACATGGTTTGTAGTACAAAACAAAAAACTGACGGTGTACACAGTATTGATGTCAGAGTGAAGGTAGAAAGACGAAGACATTTCCTCTTCCAGGTTTCCTGAAGATGTTCAGCATGATTTGCCCCCTCAGTCACCTTATTCGTCAAATGAGGCAGGTGGATTAGATGAGCCCCAGCGTCTATGGTTTATGCCATTAGCCCGGGTAACCGCTGCCTAGGGAGCTCGAGCAGTGGAGAGAATTTTGGACCTAAAGATTTAAACATATTCACAGAAGTGAAGAGGAAACCGGAGAGGAGTTTAATTAAGCTAAATGTTCTGATGTTTGAATGTTGACACACTCCGTCATACTTAGGTTTGAGAGAATTTTTAAAAATTTCCCCCATGGGAGAATAGACTTGATTTACATGGGAGTCCTTTCATTAAATTCAGTGAAGCCTGCAGAACTTGCTAATGAAGGAAAATTATGAAGTATGCTGGCTCAATTTACTTGCTCTTTCCATAATAATTTGGCCTCAAACCATCTTACATAGACTCCAAAGCAATCAGATTTCAAAGAAATTTGCCTCACTTTTTAGCTGAAAATACAGAGAAGTATGTTTGCTCTTATCAGAAAGATTATGAAGATATGGAAAATGGATATGTAATTTCAGTTCATTGTAAGTTAGGTTATGTCAGGCATGATATTTTTAACATATTTTTAGATGTCTCCATAGAGCTTTTCAAGTTTTCTGAGATAAGTTAGTGCTTTGTCAATTCTTATAAAATAAGTCTCGACCCTGGCTGGGTAGCTCAGTTGGTTCAAGCCTCATCCTGATACACCAAGGTTGCAGATTCAATCCCTGGTCAGCAAATCAATGTCTCTCTCTCCCTCTTTCCCTCACTCCCTCTCTCCCCCCCTCCTCTATATCCACCCCTCCCTCCCTCCCTTCCTCCCTCCCTCTTCCCCCACCTCTCTTTCTAAAATCAATAAAAAATAAATAAAAGAAAAGAAGATAGGTCTGGAAGAGAAGGTCTTCAGAAATTATAGATTTTCATGTTGCCCAATCCAATACTTTGCAGTCAGAGTGATCGATATGAACATGCAAATTTTATTAAAACCTTCCTTAAATCCCTTTAAAGGGATCCAGTGCTCTCAGCCTAAGATGCAAGCTCTCCACAGCACAGCTGGGGGCCTTGCACAGCAGTGTTTGCCACTCTCATCTTGCATACCTTAGCAAGGCTTTATTTTGGTTGTTGGTTACTCCATGGTATCAACAACCTGCAGACTCAGAAGCCGAGCACAACACAGATGCTTTATCTACCAAGAACAACTCAGGTTAGCCGTGGAGATTGCTCATTGTCCACTCAGGGACTCTAGCGTCCTGGGCATCTCTGCCTGGAGGGTTGCTGGTTGTTCACCAGAGGGAAAAAGAGCTCTGGAGGATTCCACCTCAGCAGTTAAGTGCTCTAGCATGGAAGGGGCACCTGTGCCCACAAGTCGTGGCTTAACTAGCCATGTGGCCGCCTCCAACTACTGAGAGACTGGAAGACAGCCCTGCTGTGTCCACGGGGTGAGAGGGGTCTGCATATCAGTGAGCAGACTGATGACTACCCCAGCTTCAGGCCCTTGATGTCGGCTCTCCCCCACAGAGCTACACTCCAGCTCCTTTTAGTTGTCGTTAGAGCATCATTCATGTGGCCACTCATGCCCTCACTGTGTCGCCAAATCTGCCCACTCACCCAGTTCACCCATGCAGTTTTCACATTCATTCTCTTTTTCTTCTCCTCTACTTTGCAATGATGCTCAGAGTATTCTTTCCCTTTCCTCCTTCATCGTTCTCTTCCTTTACAACTCAGTATTTTCATCACCTAGTTCAGGAGGTCGCTCTGTCAGCACCCTGCAAGGCTGACTGCGGGGTCCTTTCGCTGGCCTCATGTAAACCTTGACACACTGCAACGTGAACACACAGGACCCATCTCTGCCTCGCGTCAGAGTGTAAGCTTCCTGTCTTACTTCCTGTTACAAGCTGAGTGTCTTGCATGGGGCCTGGCAAAGAGTCAGGAACAACTTAATTGCTGTTTGCTGTTTGAGTGAATTTGCAACAGCTTCTTCTTAGTGAAAACCTAGTATCATCTAGATATGAGAAAATCCTTTTTGTCTGTGTTTTTGATGGGTGATTTAGTTTAAAAAATTATGTGACTATAGGTCTGGTGATTATATTTAATGAGAACAATTCAGAGAATGAGTTTTAGATTTCTAAGTGGCTAAGACTATATATCTAGCCACTGAGTCTGGTGGTGTAGGAAATAAGGTTGAGCAGCAACGTGTAAGGAAATGTTCTAACTTAATGGCCCATATCAGCAATTCTCAATCTGTGGGTCATGACCCCTTTGGTGGTCAAATGACCCTTTCACAGGGGTCACCTAAAACCATCCTGCATATCAGATATTTACATTACTATTCATAACAGTAGCAACATTACAGTTATGAAGTAGCAACGAAAATAATTTTATGGCTGGGTCACAACATGAGGTATGGACCAGAAGGTTGAGAACCACTGGCTGATATGAACATAAGGTAGAAGGTCACCAAACAGTTCTGCTTGTTCTTTTTTTTAAAAAACAACAACAACAACAACAACATGTTTTTATTGATTTAGAGACAGAGAAAGGGAGAGGGATAGAGGGACAGAAACATCAATGAGAGAGACACATCGATTGCCTCCTGCAGGCCCCCCACTGGGGATCCAGTCCAAAACCCAGGCATGTGTCCCAACCAGGAATTGAACTGGGGACTTCATGGTTCATGGGTTGACGCTCAACCACTGAGCCACACCAGCTGGGCTCTGCTTGTTCTTAAAAGCCAGCCTGGCAAATACAGGTATTCAACATAAACATTGCCAGTTTTCTTTAAATACATTATTCTCCTTCTCCGAACATGTAGAAAATAAAAGAGATAATATAAATATTTCTCCACATTCACAGGAGAAACTTTTGACCTGTGCATCAATTATATGGGAAATTTAAACTCAAACTAAGTATAATTCTCTCTCTCATTCCACGATGGATACTGTGTGTAGTTAAACCACCCGAGGGGGCAGTTCAGAGCACCAATCACTGTCCACTGGCCTGGTTTTTTAAAATTCTGTCCCACAATTTGCCAGGTTTCTCAGAGGAAGCTCAAGCAGCTGAGGTTTAACACAATTGCTAAGGCAAACTCTTAAAGTAAAGCATTAGGGATTTGCTCTGAGCCTTATGTAGAAAATTTGCCAGAAAAGCAAAGGGATAATAGCATGTAAGCCGAAAGTTTTCTCACTGCACACATACCCATACATAATCATTTGCATATAATGTTATATGCCTTAACGTCTGGAGGGATTTTTACTGAAGCATTAGTAAACCCTCAGGGAATTAATTTTATGGAAAAGGATCACATCCAAATAAAGGCGTAAGCAACAAATAATCTAATTCTGTTAAGTATTTTAGTCAGACTGTGAGGACCTGTGCTGGTTTTCCTCGGAACTAGAACTGAGAGCAATTAATGGTAAACTACAGTGAGTAAGCTCTGAGGTCAAAATTTAACATCTGCTAAGGAGAGGTGTTCCTTCCACGGGATGCGGTGGAATAGGAAACCCTGGATATCTCAGTCTGCCCCTCGGCTTCCTCCACTCAGGAAATTCACGCAACCCCAACAGAGTGGGTGGAGAGCAAACTTCGCCAAACAGGACTCCCAGGTCTAGATGTGTTGCATTCGGTCAGCGTAATCCTAGACCTGAGGATATTCTCTGTGTAATTACCAAATCCAAACACTACTTTGCAATGTACCCAGATTCCTTCAACTTTATATGTCATACATAATAACGCACAATTAACTTTGCTCAAGAATTCTATGCGCTCATTGTATCTTGATAGGTAGTTACTTTTGTGTCTCACATTTGTTTAGATTATTTTATGATTTCTTTAGCGGGTTCTTGAAGACACGGAACATGTACAAAATGAAAACCCTAACTTTTTTTTATAACGTAGTGTCAGATATCTTATGAATAGTATAAGCATGCCTAAACATAATAATGAGAAAAACACTGCTGAAAGATGACATGGAATTGCTGGAAAGTTCTCAAGAGTTTATAGATAGCCTAGAGTTAATTTTTGATTTCGGGACAAAAAAGAAACAAGTCAGAAAAGATCTTTTCTAACTATGAACTTAAATGGAAGGTATTATTTGGAAGGTCATATTTATGAAAAATAATACCTAAACTTTTGTCTAAATTATTGTTCTAATATAATCCTCATCTCAAGTCAAGCATTATGTAAGGATTTCAACAGAAAAGTGTTCAACAATTTAAATAAACTCTTATTGAGTCAGTGAGTGGGACAGACAAATAACGTTTACACCCAGTGCTGAGAAAAGGGTATCGTTACCCCCTGGAGGGGGTGAAGGAGATCACTTTCATGCCCATGGGAGAAGGACGGAAGATGGCAGGCAGCTGCCCCTAATGCTGGAACTTGGATTCTCCCAATTTCCAACAGGCAGGTCCAGATGAAGTCACTGGCTCTGGAAATCAGCCTTCTCCCTCTCCTGACTGTTTTGCTAGAGAGGTCCTGAGCCTGCCAGAGTCCAGGACCTCGCTGACACTGTCAGAAAGGGAACACACATCCCAAGGCCTCGAACATTCAGTGTCTTACACCTCCAGGGAGTAGTAAAGTGCGCTGTGCCTGCCTCTTTCATTCTAGAGATGGGAAACCTGAGGCCAGAAGGGATTCTGTGACTTGCCCAAGCTCACACAAGTAACACGAAAGCCAAACTCTTGACTTCCAGCCCAGTGTATTTTCCGTGACACAACACAACACATGAGTCATCTGGAGAAAGGAGCCTAGAATTAGGAGGGTGGGGCAGCAATTGAAGAGAGTTTTAGGTATGTAGCTTTGGCAGAGGTCCCCCTCTTAGACAAAAAGGCCATTCTTGAAAAAATGTCCCCAGTGTTAGCACTCAGAAATCTAAAATACCCGTTGGGGTCTTTAAGCCATCAGGGTTAGAAGGCTCCCTTCTAGAGAGAGAAACAAGTTTGCCCTGGCCAGCATCCCAGCATTGCAGGTGCTCTCCATGGGACCACATTCCCGGAAGCTTGCCTTGGCTTGTCAAAGAGAACCCCACCGTTCAAGGGTCTCCCCAAGATCTCTGACCTGCAGGCCCTTGTGGCAAGTCAGAAGGTGGCCCTGGGAAGGGTGGTGCCTTCTAACAGATGGCTCCCATCTGACCACCAAGTCAGAGGTGCTTTTATGAAAAGGCTGCTGCTTTCCAGGGTTTCTAGTGTGTGCATTCCAAACAGGATCAAGAACATCTGCAGAACTTGGAACCAGAGACACACTGAGGTCATGGCCTCTAGGCAAGCAATCAGCAAACTGAGTCACTGAAATCTCTCTTTTATGAAGCATTAGCTGTAGGTCTGGAAACAGCACTTAGGCGAGCCCATGTGAGTGGGATTGGCTCACCTCCGCCCAGTTCCCTGGGTTAGGCTTGTACCAGAGCCTGATTTCACATATGAACTTTGCTTTGCAACGAAGGAATTTAAAAGCATAAGGAAGGAGAGTAGTCATGGATTCATGGGAAATGCTGAGACAGGTGACAGAAGACCGGACCCAAGAGTCCTTCCAAATGCCTGTGGTGGGTATTCGGAGTGAAAATGTGGGGTGTGGGTTTCTCCCAAGAGATTGAGAGACCTGTGGAATACTTCGATCTTTCCTAGCATCTTCTATAGTTGATTGATCAAATATCATGAAGGGGGAGCTTTGTTTTTCTTGTCCCTTCTTGTCATTTCTGTGCCTGGAAAGAAAGGATAAAAGAATGAGAGGAAACGTAATGTGCATAACATAAATTTTACTCAGAGATGACATTTTCAGAAAAGTATCTCTGTGGTTAGGGCTTAGAATCTAAGATGGGCATCTTAACTCGAGCTAGCTCCCTGCCACCAGCACCACATCCTTACACACCAGTTCATGTCAGCATGTGCTTCTCTGTGATTTCTTTAAATTTTCCTGTTTCTGTTGCCCTCAGATTCTCAGGGGCTTTCTTCCATAAGCCATCCATCCTGTCCCCTCATCACCTGGTGTTACGCTTGTTGAAAGACTAGAAGTAATGATAGTAGCAAAGTAATATTTGTCCATGATGGTCACAATTAAATAGCAATTATACATGCACAGCATTTTATATGTAGCTCGCAAAAGCATTTGCATTTTCACTTATATTATACCATTTCAAGTTTTCAATGAGCCTGTGAGGCAGGGTGGGAAGGTTTCCTTTGAGGAAATTGAACGTTGGGTGGAAGCTCATGGACTCTCAGCTGGAACTTTGATTCCAGCCCAAGTCTTCTGACTCCAAATCAGATGCTTCTTTTACTGCCAGATCTAGATTTCAAAACCATGTGTTGATCAGAGTATAGACTGACCATGGCTGATAATTTTATATGTATGCATCATGAGAGATGGAGATGTGTACAGTTTTACCTTGAGTGTTTAAGTAAAATTTCAGAGCAACAAAAATTTGTAAGTTTTTAAATGCAAGACCTCTATAATGGTAAAGAGCCAATTCAAAACAAACTGAAAGCAAAGGGACTTTAAAACCTTCAATGAGGAAATTCTTGAGTAAAAAATTGGCTTTTAATTCCCTACTTTTAGTGCCACAAGCAATTATGTCTTTAGTCATATCATTTAACTTGAATTTTCCCATCTGAAAAATGATGGAGTTGAACTAAATGGTACCTCCTTCACTTCGTCTCTTAGTGTGTCTGGCTGATATAACACAAATATCACAGACTGGGGAACTTAAACACCAAACATTTATTTCTCCTGGTTTTAGAGGCTGTGAAGTCCAGGATCAAGGCACAGCAGATTTGATATCTGGTGAGAGATTTGATTCTTGGACGGCCATCTTCTTATTGTGTCATGACACATTAGAAGGCAGGTGAGAGTTCTCTGGACATTTTTTATAAGGGCACTAATTTCATTCACTGGGCTCTGCCCTCATGACCTGATCACCTTCCAAAGTCTCAAGCAGTGGTTCTCAACCTTCTGGCCCTTTAAATACAGTCCCTCATGTTGTGAGCCAACCATAAAGTTATTTTCGTTGCTACTTCATACCAGTAATGTTGCCACTGTTATGAATCGTAATGTAAATATCTGATGTGCAGGATGGTCTTAGGCGACCCTTGTGCAAGGGTCATTTGACCGCCAAAGGGGTCATGACCCACAGGTTGAGAATCCCTGGTCTAAAGCTCACATGTAGACTTTTGGGCAGAGGGAGAGACACAAACATTCAGTGCATAACACTTCCCATGTCAAAATTCTGTGCTTCTGTTACTCTACTTGTAAGAATTGGAAGGCAAGCATTTCATCATAGCTGCACAAAGCATAGCATTCCTTTCTATCAGGCAAAGTTACCTTGCCACCTGAGCGCAGAGTTACTGAGATACTGCAAGTTAGGTCTCAACAGGTAAATTCTCCATTTATAAAATGGTAAAGAATTAGAAGCCAGGGTTGACTGGTCACTTTTTATCAGTTATGGGAAAATAGAGAAACGGGGGAGAGGGGAAGCTCCTCTAGCATTCAAAACTCACACCTTTAAAAAGCTTTCTTATGTCAGCTTCTACAAATTACCATCACTCAAGGATATTTAGTGAAACTGCAGTGAAGGTCATATTCTACAATTAAGAGTTTCATTAATACTAGAGGCCTGGCATATGAATTCGTGCATGGGTGGGGTCTCACCGACCCACCCCAATGGGGGCCAATTGGGCTGGCAGTGGGGAGGAGATGTAGGAGGTTGGTCAGCTGGCCCTGCCCCTGATCCAGGTGAGGGGGCCAATCAGGGCCTGGGCTGGTGCTGGGGGAGGGGCTGCAAGACATTGGGGCCCCAGTCGGGTGAGTTGGCCTCTGCAGTGTGTGTCATAGTGACTGGTCATTCCGGTCATTCCCTTGTTCCGTCACTTGGCTTTTATATATTTAGGTACTTCTTTGCATTCTGATTATGCTGTTGCCTCTCCTGAACCTCAGTACCTGATCCTACAGGGCTGTGTGCCACCACTTGCCAATCACTTCCAGGACGCCACTTCTAAGCAGGCCCCGGGCTTCATTGACATGATGTGGTGCTAATAAATCACACGCAGAATCTGAAACCTAGTGTCATGCAAAAAACTAGTACTGTTTCAACAACTTCACAGAATGGACTTACAGTCAAATCAAAGCACAACTTGGGAATGGGAGCCTTGGTTATTTAGGAAATGTAAGCATGGCAGTGGTTCTTGTTCACTCAGAATATTTCCTAAAAGGCATCTATTTAAATCCTCTGGTGAGAGAACTCAGAACCTAAAATTATTCCAACGGTAAAACATTAAAATAGCCTAGTGAAGATGAATTTGCTGAGGGCTTATACCTCATGTATTCAAAACTCAACAATTTTAAGGCATGCTGGGTAGGTGTGAGAGGCCCCCAAAACCTCAGGCTGAGATAGTAACGCAGCCATTTCTGCATGCAAAATTGTCTGAACAGTAGGTTCCCCAGCAAAAGTTGTTAATGCTAGAGGATCATGTGGGATCATGGGAATTGCTTGCAGAGGAATAGTAGGGAGGCCAAGGCAGTTGGACAGCTTGAGTCTGAGTCAACCAGAATGACGTTAGCTGATGTACCCAAGTACCTCAGAGCCATTTTCTCTGGTTTTCAGTCATTTCTCGAAGTGTGTGGAGCTTGTAGAAAAGTCACTCACTCTATAGTACCTTCCTTTCTCTATTAATATTTTTAATAATGATAATAAAACTCAAGTATCATGAGCATCAAGAAACAGCAAGATAAAATCAATCTGGAGTGTAGATGTCGAGAACAGCCTGCAGGTGGTCACAGAAAAAGTAAGAGAAGCAGCGTACAGTGAATGTTTCCTATGTGCAGAGAGTATGCTGAGCTGTTATTTAATCTTCACAGCATCCACATGGGTTAGGAATGAAGGTTCCAATTTATAATATGAAGGAAGGGAGATGGGAGAAAAGCAGCAGCGTGCTCTAGCCCACATGCCAGTCAGGCTTGGAACCCAGATGTGTCTGGGCTCCTGTTGTCTCACCCTCTTTGCTGGGAGGAATCTACCCAAGGGAGAGTAAAGAGCCTGTGGAAAGTGGGGGATTCACATGATAACGATGACCTCATGTTGATGCATTGAATTAGAGTTTAGCTTCTACTAATAGCCCTCTTTTCTCCTGATTCCTGCCACCACCTTGGGGTCCCCTGAAGCTTGGACATTAGCTAAGGAGCAGACGCACGTTGATCCTAGAGCACATTTTATGTGGTGCCATTTAGTCCAAACTGCTGGTGGCTCAAGGAACGTGTCACCCACTTGACATGCATTGTTGCTGAGAGCCTCACTGTGACCCAGCAAAATGGGTATGGTTCCCATTTTACAGTTGACAAATCAGTCTCAGATAGTTTAATATTTCTAACATCCTGCTGTTTAAAGTAGTGATGCAGGGTAAGACCTGAGGGCTGCCTGACTGAGAATTTTCCCATAGGACCAGACTGGTCTTCTCAACCCAGGCTTCACATTAGAAACACCTAGGATTTCCATCAGAAGATCAGGTGAGGGAGGACCTGTTCCTCAGTATTTCCCAAAAGAGATTCTAATGAGAGTTTGAACTTGCGAACTATTGTCCTTTGCAGCCACCAATGAAGTTATTTTGTAGAATATTTGCATATCTCTTCAAAAAGTACAGTGGATGAATAGTTAGCTTTTTAATTTTTTTAGCTACTAGGACAGATCTAATCCCTTCTGCATTGCTTTGTATGCCAGGTAAACAGTGCCCGATAATTATATAATCTAGTAAATTCTGCAACTATTTGAATAGGCAGGCATTTTCCTGGTGTGGGATAAACATAGAGAGGAGTCAAAAGAGGCACAGTGGATATGCATCCCTGCTGATGGCTATTTCATCTGCCGAGTGGAAGTAAAAAGGCAATTATTCACCATCGAGTCCAGGACTCATGTCCTTGTGAATATTCTTGATGTCAGCAGACACAGGGGACACTTGTCATAGTTTCAGTATCAGCCTTCCTTCTGCAAGACGGGCTACATGGTATGGTATGGCATAGCTCAAGCTCTCTTATACTCATGAGATTTTTAGCATCATGGAACAAAGAGGCCTTTGGGTAAATAATGTCCCCCAACAATACTTGTAAGATGTGCGACTCAGAAAACCTGATGTGCACAGTATTGCTGTTAAATCTTCCTTTCCACCCCTGACTCCCTTTACAACTCTTAACACACAGTGAATCATTATAAATTGGAATAAAAATTCTGGGATAAAACTACTTCAGAAGAGACCCAGTTGTGTGTGTGTGTGTGTGTGTTTATATCTATGTTTTTATTGATTTCAGAGAGGAAGGGAGAGAGGGAGAGAGAAATGATGAGACAGAATCATTGATTGACTGCCTTCTGCATGCTTCACATTGGGGATCGAGCCTGCAACCCAGGCATGTGCCCTGATGGGAATCGATCCTTTACCTCCTGGTTCATAGGTCAACCACTGAGCAACACTGGCTGGGCCCAGTTGTACTTTTAAAGATTTCACGAGATGATTATCCCATGTCCCATAAAGGTGCCATGTATGAAAAGTACCTCATGATTTGTGTTGTTAATTATGATGTTAAAATTAATTTCAGATTGCTTGATAGCCACCGGGATGTGGTCTCTGAGTTTAAATGATCAGTATTGTGTGTCAAATTTAAATCGATATACTCAAACTGTGAAAGCTGGCTTTTTAGTAGAATTTGTGATTGAAACAATATTTTTTTCATGAATTTAACTGTGAATATGCTGGAGGAAATAATAACAGTGTACCTTTGTATTTTGTATACTAGTTGGACAGCAGACACCTGGCATGTGTACACTAATTCCATCCTCCTCTCCCCCTGGAAGATGTTACTAATTGATCATGATACTTTATATCCTCTTTTTTTTTTTTGTTAAGCGTGAGTATGGACTCAGAAATTTTGATAATACATTGACTGCCAATCTATCAGACTTGGCACAAAAGATAAAATCTATTTCTCATCTTTGTTAGAGCTAGTTACAATTTATAAACGATATTCTCGCCCAATACCTTGTTAATATTTTTCTTTGCAAAGTTAAAAACCCCATAAGATATAAGGGAGTGATGATTGTTGAAAAGACACAGAGATCCTTACAGTGGTTTTGAATGATAGGTAGAAACTGCAGGTTTTCTTGCTTTGGAACATGTTCCTAAATCCAGCAGGGGGAGTATCCTGCTTTTCTAGGCCCTGCTTTTAACACCTGCTTAGTTTCAGTGCTGACAGTTTATTTTATAATCCCCTAAAATTGGAAGAGCCAGTTGGGGAAAATCACATTTAGGCCTTACAGAATAGACCATCAAGGAAAGTGGAGCTCGGTCCCCCACAACTCACGGAGTCCTACCTGTGACACCTCTCACTCTTCCCTTGGGTTTGGCACCAAAGTCCCATACAGGTCTAATGATGTGGGCTGCAGGCATTTTTGTTGGAACTCCTGTTTTTATAACTGAACATGAAATCATGATCAAATTTTGTCTTGAGTCTAATAGGTTGTCTGACATTCCCCCCCACCCCCACCCCCTGTGCTGGCTAGATTTCAACTTAGGTAATTATATTCAACTTCCCAAATTCCAATATAGTTTATATGGTTCTGTTTCTTTACTTGTTCCCATTAAAGCTGTATTGGCAAGGGAAGACTGTGGAATTCGTTACAGGAACCGGCTGGGCTGCCTTTCCCTGGCATGTGAAGTAATGTCCCTTTGCTAAATGGCATCATACCTGTCAGATCAGTGCACAGGTAATGGCATGCTATATAACATAATCGCATGTGGTACAATAGCAGTCTCTTTGTTGCCTCAAAACTGTGCTTTGATATCAGGAATTAGAGAACTATGGCCCATGGGCTAAATGCAGCCTCTGACCTCCTTTTATGCAGCTCTTAAGCTAATAATGGATTTTATAATTTTAAAGCATTATTAAAAAACACACACATGCACACAAAGAATATGCAAGACTATATGTGGCCTGCAAAGCCTAAAATGTTACTAACTGGCCCTTTATAGAGTTTGCTGAATCCTACTTAAGATGATTGTCATAATAATAGTCATAGTATGAATAACAGTCCACTTATAGAACACTTACTATGTACTGTCTTAAGCATTCTTTTTTAAAAATATATTTCTATTGATTTCAGAGAGGAAGGGAGAGGAAGAGAGGCATAGAAAGGGTCCTGGGTTTGATTCCAGTCAAGGGCACTTGCCTGGGGTTGTGGGCTCGATCTCCAGTGGGGGGCATGCAGGAGACAGCCAATCAATGATTCTCATCATTAATATTTCTCTCTCTCTTTCCCTCTCCCTTTCTCTCTGAAATCAATAAAATATTGATATTTTAAAAAGAGGAATGTCTGAAATAATCCCTTCCTCTACATTTATGTCCTTGGTGAGATCCCTTCCCTTAACTAGGGGTTGTATTTAGGGACTACCTTCTAATGAATAGGATTTTTTTCTAGTGGAATATGAAAGGGGATAGGTATTATATACTATACAAGCAAAATGTTGAAGGTGCTGCCTCATTTCTTCTTGATAATAATAAAATGTGAGAGGAGAGAAATAAATTGGGAATAAGCAAAAAGGAGTCAGGACTTGATGTTTTTGAAAATTCCCTATCTCTTTAAATAGCACATGATGCTACAGTTAAGAAATGGCTTCTAAGCAAAGATCAAACCACAGGTCAGGAAAACATAGTCTAAAGATGAAGCTGAGGGTGTGACCATAAACCTTTTGTGAAGACCTCAGGACGATCAAAGGATGTAGCCTTGCCTCAGTGTACTATTCAGCTACACAGAAGGCTCTTGAAAGAAATCAAGGGTGTACCTCACACATCCTCTCCATGAAATAGAGCCTCTGGGAAATTTAAGGTAGTTGTCTCTTAGCCATCTCAGTCACAGCCCACTGTTAGAAAAGGACTAACTTGGAAGAGATTTGTAGGTGTGGCTTTTGTCTCAGGGAGTGAACTCAGAGTCTCAGGAGGCTCACTAAGGCCTTAAAATAGTTACATATGCGGAAACAGGGAAGTTTGAACTGAGCGGAACAGAGACCAGGCAGAATGAAGATAAGTCTTTGAATCCTTAGAATTCTACTGGCAGGAATCAGGATGGGTGAGGTGTTCAGCTTCATACATGTGCTACTTTCCATTAATAAAAGGAAAGATGACTCAGAGTGGAGCACAAAGCCCGGGGGACATAGCTGAGAGAGCCATGGAGAATTATTCTCAGACCTTGAGACCCAATCACAAAATTCTCAATTTTTTTTTCTGGTTATATTAGAATTCCGACGGACTGGTGACCCCCATGTCTCCAAGTTATCCACCTTTGAACAGGAGTGTGCACAGTGGTTATCCTATGCTTGCCTCACCACTGCATTTTGGATGTGTGTGGACAGGAAACTTTTCTCTTTAGTTTTGCACGTGTCGCATCTACATTTGAAGAGCTGCGCTCAGGGCTACATCTGCACCTGGCCCTGATTTAGATAAGATTCCGGGCTTGAGTGGATACTGTCATTAGGTGAAACTTTGGGGGACCGTGGAAACGGGTGAGGTGTATTTTCCATGTGGAAAGGACATGAATCATTGGGGGTCAGAGAGAGGGCTGTGATAGGCAGCTTCTAAGGTAGTCCCTGAGGCTGATATTCATGACCTGAGTATGAACAAGATTTAGTGACCCTTTTTAAAAATATATATTTGTATTGATTTCTGAGAGGAAGGAAGAGGGAGAGAGAGATATAAACATCAATGATGAGAGAGAATCATTGACTGGTTGCCTTCTGCACGCTCCCCCACCCCCTGACTGGGCATGGGCCCTGAACAGGAATTGAACCATGATCTCCTGGTGTATAGATCGATGCTCAACCACTGACCACTCTGGCTGGGGAGTGACGCATTTTTAACAAATAGGACATCACAGAACTGAGGAGGTGTTGCTTCCAGTGGGAGGTTATGAAAAAAGATTGCTCCTTTTTATCCGGGATACTCTCCTCTTATTCTCCTTTGCATCACTGGCTCTGGGGAAAGGTAGCTGTTGAGAAGGAGCCCTGTGCAGAGGGACTGAGGCCAGCCAACAGCCATGTGACTGAGTCTGGAAGCAGATCTTCCCCTCCCCCAGGCAAGCCTTCAGATGGGACCGTAGCCCAGGCCTAGGAGTATTATACATCGCTAATACAGACAGGTACAGTTATTATTCACGTTTTGTAGAAGAAGTTGGGGGGTAGATACCTATTCAGTGCCACACCACTAATGAGGGGTAGGGCTCAGGTTTGAACCTAAGCAGTCTGTCTCCAGGGTCTGCCTTTTGAATCACAGAATCCATAGAGACTAAAGTAGATGAGAATGTATGTTTGCTAAATGAATGGATAAGCATTGAGTCCCTTTGCTGATGTGTATGGGTAGTGAGCACAACACACACACACACACACACACACACGGATATTCACTGTGAATGTTCTTAGAAAGCAGAACATTCTGGGAACTTTTATGGTCCGGGGGTACTGGGTACAAGCAGATATTTTTAAAATGGGCCTCTACTTTCAGTACTTACTGGCAGTCCAGGCTAGCATTCTGCTGCAACCTGGGATTTCTGAAACAAGTCTTTGGCCTCAAAATTTAGGTCGACTAGATGAGAGTAAGAAAGCTTACGGCAAAGGGACAAGCCCTAAAGCTGGTCTCCCCACCACACCACCATGAGTCTTTATAACGCTGCATGCATTATAAGGAAGTCGTGGATTTCAAATTACTAATTTAAGTAATGTAAGGTAGTGGCTTGCTTAGAAAAGGAAGTCACAGTGTTAATCATTTTTTGTGTTTAAACTAATAGCTTTAAAATATTTTATTAACAGGCTTTATTGTTTAGAGCAGGTCTAAGTTCACAGCAAAATTGAGCAGAAGGTACAGAAACTTCCCGCTCCACTGCTCACATAGCTTCCATCTACCAAATTTTGTCTTGAGTCTAAAATTGAAGTTGCATGACCAAGTTCTCACTAAGAAATCTCCAGTAGTGCCATTGCATATGAATAATTTCATCAGTTTATCAGGTAATAATATGCTAAGGACACATGTATTCTCTTTGGTTCCAGGGCTACCATAGACTGCTAGGTGATAACTTCAATTTGAAGAATTTAACAAACCACTCCACTTTAATTTGCACATTCTGTATGTTTCCTTTTGGTACAAAATACTACCAGGAGTCTCAGATTTTGTAGACAAAGCTCAATAAATTGTTACACACTCCCATTTACTTCTCTTCTTCTGAAGAGGTCGAGGAGGGGGTGGAGGGACCCTGGATGAGAGTCAGGGGCATATACAGACTGTCTGCTTGAGGAGGCTGTTCCTATCCGACATCTGTGTTATATTGAAGGCGTCTGTCAGTTGTCAGCGTGCTTTCCTGGGTTCCTTAGATTGATTGTTGACTTTGGAAATGTGTGTCCCCCTCATTGCCACTCAAGACAAAGTCGTGTATGCATCAGACCAGCTCCTGGTGAAAGAGTGAGCGAAGAAAGCATCAGTGTCCCTGGAGCTCATCGGCACCGTCGCTTTTTCAAAGTCATAATTACATTATGGAGAGAGATACAGATGCTCCTGGGGGTATAACTTGGACCGCAGCTTGTCTTCTCAAAATGCCTGGTTATGAGGGTCTAGAACCTGTGATGCTCTAAAGGGGGCCCATACATCGGAGTGCCCACATCACCCCTGAGACTATTAAAATAAAAATGCTGGAACCCCACCCCGGTATTATGAATCGGGATCCCGGGGGCTAGGCCCAGCAAGCTGTGCTTCAGCATGTGTTCTGCCCAACGAAGTGTGAGAAGCAAACTGGTGAGTCTGGACTATCGGTTTGATTAACACTGTCATAGTTCTCTGAAATCTGAAAAACACAGTCTTAGCTCTTCTGGCAAGCACTCCTTTGTTCACAGTAAATTTTTATCTTAACACCTCATTTTTCTCTCCTGGTAGTAGAGGGATATGTAAGATGTGGTTTGCAAGAAATCATTTAAAAAGGGGAAAACGCTTTAACAAGTGGATACTCATATAACTCTATTTTCCCCTGTAGACCATCCTATAATTTTTGTCTGTCTACAGATTAATTTTTCTTTTCATTTGAAAAATGCTGCTCACTTCTCTAATTGTAACAGCTTCAGAATTTAAGCTGGTAGTTAGAACTGAAATATCTACGCTTAAATCCCTTCTTTACAAAACAAGCGATTGTTGTCATGGTTCCATGGGACGAGTGTCAACTTTCAGTACCATTAGAAAACAATTATTAGCAAGCCCTGATAACCGTTTATTAGAGATAACAAGTTATTTAGTCATATAACTTCTCAAATGACTCCATTTAAAAGAAAATAAATATCTCTTAATCTCTCTGGGGGTCTTCTCATTAATTGTCAGTTGAACTGTGCCAGGAACTTATCCTGCCATTTCTATGCTATTTTAAGCCCATTGCAGATGTGGAGCCTCACGCCAAGGCGGGAACCTTCTTAATCTCCCCTGTCTCTTCCGGACAAGAAGATAATAAACATTTCTGACATACTAATCAGGCACTGGCCTGGTAGTTAATGAACAGGCCAGAGGTGGCCATCAGGGATGTTTCTTAAGAATGTTCATAACGGAAAGCTTTTGGCTTAGACCTCCATCTCCATAAAAGTGGTGATAAAAGGCTTTGGGAGGAGGATTAACGAGGACAGGATTCTACATGGCCTCTAGGAGTCATAGGATTCGCTTTTCTCTCATTGCTCTCCTAATATTTCAGAGGGTTTGCGACGTGTCTAACCCACCCATCCTACCCCCATCACCCCCGTGGAGTGATAGGTTTCAGCACTTTCTCTGTGGCCCTGCAGGAAAGACTACAGTAAACTAGGAAAGAATCTGAGGTTGGATTGGATGTGGGCACTACCTCTGCCTCAGAGTGAGCTTAGGGGAGTCATAGATGTCTGAGCAGCTGGCTGGAGGGACGCAGTACTTAGGCCCTGCGGGGGACAAGAGCATTTGTCCTGTGTTCTCTGTTTAGCAGTTCCCCTGCTGATCACCGAGGGTCTGTCCTTCAAAAGAGACACATGCCCCCAACCATCTTTGCCTCCTTTGGGCTGGGTGGTCTTCAATCCTGCAATAATTCCTGCTCCTTTCCCCACTTCCTTCAGATTGTAGCCTAAGTAAAATTTAATGTTACTTTTTAGTTGAAGAAGAGTGTTTGTATGGTTAAGTCTAAGTATATGCAGAATCTGATTTTTACATATGTCACACAAGGCTTGTGAATTTCAAGCATATTACATAGAAACTAACATGCGTTTGCTAAGGGACACCATAACAAAAAGCAGTTTTTAAAAAACTAATAGACTTTATAACCAAACTATGTACAGAACATGATTTATGCACATGCTTAAACATTGCACACTGTGAATACGAAACAGAACTGTCTCTTCTATTTATATTAAGTCTGAAAATCTTTATGATCACCTATTGTTTGACCATTTTGGTTCTGGGATGACCATGTATGATTTGGTCCCTGCCCTTTTGGAGAGATGGAACTTGACCAAGGGCACCGGTTTCCAGTCTCCCCAGCCTCCTTGCCCTTCCTCAGTTTCCTTTCTCTGGTCCTCTTTCCCTCTGTCTGGATCTCCTTGTGTCCTTAACATTGTTTCCTGTGACTTAGTCAGTCAGTGGTTTGACTGGTTTGGAATTCCGTCTAAACTGGCTGCTCCCTGATAGTAGTTCTGACATCCATGGGTTTCTAGATCTCTATGTCAGGAGAATTTAATATGTTTGTAAATTGGCAATTTTCCTAGCATGGTGACTCTCAGTTTGTGCGTTAAAATCACCTGGAGGGTTGTTAAAACAGATACTGCTGTGTCCCACCCCCAGAATACCTGACTTAGTGGGTCTGGGGAACAGCTCAAGAATTTGCATTTCTAATAACCTTCCAGCTGTTGCTGGCACTGCTGGTCCTGGATCCACTGATTTAGGAAATGACGTTGGGAGTTGTTTGTTTGTGAAGGTCTCTTTCTTTGTAGAATAATTAAAAAAGAAAAACTATGTGGTATGATATTTTCTCAGGATGATTGACCATATGTAGTTAAGACCCCCAAGGTCCTCTACTTTCTCCAGACTTCCCTTAATCTCCAGGAAATGCACAGTGTCTGGCTCATTACCACTTAAATTTATATTCCTGTTGGTGGATCCGGGGTGGCAGTTGGCTTTCAGATTTTGTTTTCATTGGGTGGAAATGGACTAGTCCTATGGAAAATCATCTCCCCATATTCTCCTGCTGGGGGGATTGTGGCCATCTGTGCGTAATATTGCAGTTTAGGACACTTGTGTACTTTTTCAGCGTTTTTTATTTTTGCATAAAAATTCCAAATAACTGTACTTAGTCTTCAAAGACTATTTCAATTATTTTCAACAAAAGCAATCATGAAATATGCTAAACAATTTGGACATTCAAACATGTAGTAGTATAGAGACTTCAGAAGAAAGTAGTTTGGATAATTGAATTGTTAAAAAGTTTCAAGTTACTAAACGATCATGTTCAGAGAGAAAAGGGAAAAGGGAAAATACTTACTTTACATAAAGCAGATATTTAATTAAAATCCTTTTTCCTCTGCAAGTCTTTATTTAAATGTCTTCCTTCCCTCCCTTCTTCCCTGTGTGTTTGCAATTATCATTTTGTGTCTGATTACATCTTTAATTGGTCAAATACTTTAGTATAGCTTACTGCTTAATTGTTGTTGGTAACAATGGATTGGTAATATTCTGTTTTGCTAATTTTACCTGTTTTATAATGTCAGTGGTCATTAAAACAAAGTAATTTTATTAACAATTAAAACAAAGAAAAAACAATGCTTTAAAATTGTACTAATATTATTTCTGTATTCCTGACCCTACGAGCCTGTGGTAAGTTCATCATTTCTCCAAAATTAGTGAATAATATTCTTTCAGACTGAGTCTGCTCAGCTACACTCTTCTCATGAGTGAGGCCATGGTTTGTTAGAAACGTACACTCATTCGCATGGTGCCACATTCATGGTAAGAAATCATTTACTGAAGTTTACTAAGTGTTGTAAATGTAATTTTGGCACCTAGTTTCCACTTCTTTCCAAAGCTCCTATAGTTTCCAAAGTCGGCTTCATATACGAAGGGAAGGGAGTTAAGGAAGGCCCCTCTATCCTGTGTGCTTCCTGGACACAAGACTAGACGTATAAGCAAGGGTCAGGACATCCAGTCCACAGACCATATAAGGCCTGCAAAATCATTTGGTCTGGCCCTGCCAAGGTATTAGGGGTGAGTTAATTAAATGTTTGACCAAATAGAGCAGGCTACTTTTTAAGCTGATACTTTTGTGTGGCTCATCAATGATATTGTAAATATCCAAATGGCCCTGGGGCATAAAAAAGGTTCCCCACCCTGCAATAGTAATGGCTTACTAAGACAGAAACGAGAACAGCCTCTCCACATGGTTCACCAGGTTTGAACTTTGAGACAACCAAGTTTCACATTTAGCTCCTACTCTGCCCACCTTAGTTCCATTTTTGTACCTTGTACTGTGATAAGCATCTATCATTTGAACCTCTTTCGCATACCCATTAGCTTAAGTTCCTTTAAGGGGGGAGACTACCTTCAATATATCCCCTTGTAACATGTGTAGCAAGGCTTCAGTATGCTTTTATTGATTATTTTCCTTTTTTTCGTTTTCACATAGATTGTCATGAAGTCCTCTTGTCCAAATCAAGTTTTACCTGTGTTTTCACTCTGCATGTCTCTCTCAGCATGAGAGGCTGGAAGTCCAAGCTAACAGCTCTTACAGGGTCTCGCCAGTATTTTCTCTCCCTCTTCTTCAATTATGTCTTTATTTCTTTCATTTCCTTTCTATAAACATATTTTTGCCTTTCCCACCTTGAAACAATCACAGAAGCTTTTCTTTGAATCCCTAACCCTTTCAATTAACACTCCTATTTTCACCCCGTTTACTACCAGCCATCTGGAGGAAAGGGCCTCCCCTTTCTTACTCCTGACCCTCTGGCACTGCAGCGTCTGCCACATGCCTCCACTGAAGCCACTCTTTGTATACACTGTTCTCGACTTTCTCATTCCCAACGCAGACGCTCTCAAGCCACTTGTTGTCTTTCTTGACACTCCCCTCTCTCAGCTCTCTGGCCAGGCACCATCTTGATTCTGTTCCTATTTCTGTGGACCATTCTGTCTCTCATTTCATTGTCAGTTTCTTTATCTGTTATTTAAACGTGGATATGCGTCAAGCTTTTCCCTCCCATCTATTTCTGTTGTTTCTTTCTGCTCTTTCTTCTGTTCGTTTCATATGCCCCCATGCTTCAATGTTCACCTTCGTACCAATAACTCACACATATTCATCTCAATCCCACAATTCTCTATCAGGTTCAAATTCCATACTTCTATATGGCTTGTAGAAATATCCATTAGCATTTGTCAACAGGGTCTTCACGTAAGCATATATAAACATAAACACAACATCTTTCCCTTCTAAACCAGTTTTTCCTCTTGACTTTTACTTCTGTACATCAATGAGTAAACATCATTCTTTGAGTGAATTTAGCTCAGAACTTCAGTACCATCTTTGCCAATTTCCTCTCCCTTTTCATCCAAATTGTCAAGTCCTGATAGTTCTGCCTTGTGTCACTCATGCCTTCATGTCCACACCCTCTCTCGGCTCAGTCCTGCCTTAATCCACACTTGATTGATTGCTACCAAGATTGTATATGTGGTTTTGTTTCCGTTTTTCTCTGTTATACTCATTTGAGCCATCCTGAAGCCTTCTCCTACTCTTTTTTTTGGGGGGAGGGGGGAGGGTATGGCAAAGGTGGAAATTTATTGAACAAGTATAGGCTCCCACGTGGGGAAAGGGAAAGAATCTCACAGCACAGATTCTCACATGAGGAAGGGGAAAGAGTCCCACTGAGTTCCTTTTCCACTGTTTATAGAGGCTGCAGATCTCTGTGCCTTGATATCCTCCTTGTCTTATTTTTATAAAACGACACAACTGTATTCTTTGCTGCCCTGAAAATTTTATTCTTTGAAGACCTGTGTTTAAATGGTCACCTTCTCAGTTATGCCTGCCATGGTCATTTTATTTAAATTGCAACCTCTTTTCCTTGGATATTATTTCTTCACCCTGCTCTATATTTTCCATATGGTACTCCCTACCTTCTAACATTACTTATAGTTTACTTGCTTATTATGATTATTGTCTGCTCTCCCCACTAGTATTTAAGCTCGATGAGGACAGATGTCACTGATTGTCTTATTATGATGCATTTAGTAGTTGCTCAATAAATATATGTTGCATAATAAAGAAATTTATTTATTCAACAAATAATTTTTGTCATGCCAAGTACATGCTAAGAACCATTCTAATTACAGGAATCTATAATGGAAAACAACACAGACTTGGTCCTCGCCTTCACCTAGCTTGTGATCTAGTCAGGAAAACCTACACCAACATAACAATGACATGAGATGAATGTTTTGCTCTGAGAACACTGAACCCCTGAAGGGACCTTGTTTGGGAGGTTTCCCTGAACAAATGTTCCCTAAGCTATTACCTGGGGAGGAGTGGGCTATGTAAAGAATGACATTAGAAGGAAGAGACCTCTTCTTGGCATAGTTTAAAACATGACTAGTTCAAGGAATAGCAGTAAGCAAATGGCTCAATTACAGAAAGTGGAAGGAAGGCTGGTGCTAAAAAGAGAAGCAGGTAAAAGGCTGGATAGGTCTTTTTGAGTTCTTCTAAGGAGTTTTCACTTTTCCCAGAGGCCAGAGGACTCCACACACACTCCATTTCCCCATGAAGGTCTCTAGTCGACTTTCCTTGTCAACAAATTGGAAAAGTACTTTGTAAAGAAGCATGCGCTTGGTCACAGTAATTCTAGGATAATATTACGTTTTTACTTAATTGGCATTTGTGACTATAGAGCAGACACAATTCTGGCCATGGTATGTTGGGTTTGGCATTAGCCATCAACTTGTTGTTTAAGAAATAGTAACATCTTGCTTTAAACAGCATAGTGCAATTTAACATAATTCTCAAGAGTAATCAGCTCAGTGACATGTATTGAGAAGGCAAAAAAAAAAAAAATAAGTGTAGGAGGTATCACATACCTTTCTTGGTGAAGATTTGCTGTGATATAGGTCTCTTCTGATTAATTTTGTGTTAAAATCCTGTATTCAGTAGAGAGGCCAAAACTCAGACCATATTATTGACAGGGGATGAGGTTTGCTTTAAACTTTTTTATTGCTTTCCTTTTAGGCCCTTTTTCTTCTTTTAGAATTCCCTTATGGGCACATTAGTATCTTTCTTCAACTTTCTGGTTACCTAGAGGGACACATAACCCCATCAGTGCGTGGCATTATTGGTTGCTCACCTGTCTCCCAATCTGTGCTCTCTGCTGCTAAGAACCTCATACTTACTCCTCTGTCCAATCCCTTTTGAGTCTTCCTAGGTGATTTGTTAACTGAAGTTGATCCTTGAACAACTCATGTTATAGGGGTATTAACTGTCCTCGAAGTGGAAAACCCACGTATAACTTAGCTAACCTTAGCTGACCCTGCAACAACGTGTGGGTCAGTTGAACTCAGTGGCTCAATTGAAGAAAAATCTGTGTACATATAGCCCCACAAAGTTCAAACTAACATTGTTTAAAGGTTGATTGTAATCTTTAATAATGTTCATGCACTCTGAGGCCTTTATGGCTGCTCTACCTTTTGGAAGTATTTGCACTGCATATGATGAAAGATGTATTAAATCAATTTATACTCATGAAATTCAAGCTTCAGTGCAGCTGAACTGGGCAAATGTTGTTTCTAAGGGAAAAATAAGAATACGAGGTGGGACTTGCTGTACGCCCTTCAATTTGATCCTGACGTGTCTGATACTTGGTCTGTCTCTAAGACCTGCCAGTTTCCACAGACTATCCAGGTGATAAAATGCCGCAAGAGCTTTACTGTTCCCTGCGTGTTTGTGGCAGGCTGCCCTGCTTGGGGTGAATCTGCTTAGCTGTGTAGAGTGAGAACATCAGTGTTAAAGATGGAGGAGCTCCAGTTCCTGACAATCACAGAAATTGACTTGTTCCCAACTTCCTGGAAGCTTCTTAATTTTCCCTCCTTTTCTCAAATGCACTTCTTTCACAGAGTATTGAATAAGTCTTAAATGATTATCAAAGTATTTCAAAACGATGAAGCGTATACAAATAGGAGGTGCTACCTAAATGCTTTCTTTTAGAGTTCCAAGGATTTTATTTGTGTAAGAGTTAGGGTGGCTGTGCAAATGAAGAGTTCAAGCCTATTGAGACTTGGTTTGCCATAAAATTTTAGAGGCTTATATTTTTATTTATTTAACTGGAACTCACAGTTATAACTCCTTACTTGACCGAAGTAAAATTGTTGCATATAAGAGAAATATACTGTCTCTAAGTAGGATGTGCAGAAATAGCATCTGAAGATTTATAACAGAAACAAAACAAATGGTGCACAATGAAAATAAGCATGTTCTCCAGGAAAAATGTCCCTAGAAGGCCTTGGAACCCTGACTCTGCTTTTGGATTTGTCTGGTGTGGCATATGTACCAAGAATCTGAAGTATTTTAGGGCGATATAATCTTTCATTTTAGTGAATCGTGATACATGAAATCAAAGGGAACTTGGGAGAGTGTGGTTGAAAACCTGGCCCAACAAGAAGTAGTGTCCAAGGGCGTCCGTGGCCTGGCCTGGCCCAGCTCCTGGGTTGCTACCACGCTGGCCTTGATTATGCATTTCCATCACTG
This sequence comes from Murina feae, assembly GCA_004026665.1. Taxonomy (NCBI): domain Eukaryota; kingdom Metazoa; phylum Chordata; class Mammalia; order Chiroptera; family Vespertilionidae; genus Murina; species Murina feae. The sequence goes on from PVJC01001346.1 coordinate 65,290, forward strand.
GCTGTGTCAGCCACACCTCTGTCATCAGGTAGACCACCTGCTCATGCTCCTTACCCATGGGAGCCTCGGCTGTTCATTCCAGGGTGGTTATTCATGGGACATTTCAAAATGGTGTTTTTGGCTGTTGCCCTTTGCTAGGCTTCTGGGGATCTTAGAATAGTCCATTCTCCATATACTCCAAAGCCCAAACCAACATCAAAACCAGAACTGTTCCTGCCAGCATTTCAATTAATTAGGAAATTAAGAAGGCCCTAAGCTCCCTGAAAGATCAACTTGCAAAGAGTTTTTAAAATAAGTTTGATTTCAAAAGTATTAAATGAATTGGTAATTAAATAGCTTTCAACCTGAGGGCAATTTAATAGTTTATCGTGACTTGTCACCTTTATATCTGATATCTTACCTAAAAGATTTCAAAGGGAAGGGTGGAGAGAGATGACAGGAGACTAGAGGAATCTGCTGACCTGGTGGAAAGAGAACTGGCTTGGGCTTGGCCTGCCTTGGGTTTGAATCCCGGCTCCACTAGTTCCTGGCTGTATGACTTAAACAAGTTACCACTAACTCTTCACATAGAGTTTTGGAGAGGACTGATTAAAGAACATAAAGCACTTAAAAACAAGGTGCAGAATACAGGTTACTTTCACTGCTTCATAGGAATAAAATGTTATGGAGAGACGATTGGCTAAAATATACTGATATCATAACTTCCCACACAGCAGGTCAGATATCTGACAGTAACTACCAATGACAAAGCTGTGAACACCTACGCAAGTTAGAGAGTGGACAGAGCATCTGCTATCAAACTTAAGAACTTCTCTTCGTAGGAACAACAAAGCACTGGTGCTATAGCCTAACCAGGTACCTGTAAAAACAAAGTAGAATCCCAGGGCCTCCAGGAGAACAGCAACAAGGAAAAGCTAACACCAGCTGAGAAATAATCTGACAGCAGAAAATATGACACTAGATTGCCTGGGTCATCATTTTAGGAAAAGATGCTGCTAAACTTAACAGAATGATAATCGCATGTCATTAAGAGAAGACTGAACTATGTTTGGTGTATTTATTTTACAGTATAATATCATGCAATGATTAAGATTCGGATACAAGATGGGGCAAAAGTAGGTTTACAGTTGTGAATATGTGAAACACAGTTTATTCTTGTATTATTATTTCTTAAGGATTGTATTATTTTCCATATGAACTGTAAACCTACTTTACCCCACTCTGCACATAGTTTCATTTATTTTTCTTGAAAATGTCACAATGTATAACGTCACATGGACAGACTAATGAGATGCTACTATATTTTATTTTCCTCTTAATGATAAATAATGTCTTCCTATAGGTTATGTAAAAGAAAATATCTTCCTCAAAAAATCATAATAAGTCAAGAAAATGTTCCAGTAATTTTTCAGGGTTCAAGTATTATCTTTTTTAAAAATGGAACTCCCATTTGACCCAGTAATTCTACTTCTAGGACTACATCCCAAGAAATCAGAAACACTAATCAGAAAGGATATATGCACCCCTATGTTCATAGAAGCACAATTTACCATAGCTAATATTTAGAAACAGCGTAAGTGCCCATCAGCAGATGAATGGATTAGAAAACTGTGGTACATCTACACAATGGAATACTATGCTGCTGAAAAAAAGAATGAACTCTTACCATTTGCAACAGCATGGATGGACCTTGAGAGCATTTTGCTAATGGAAATAAGCCAGTTGGAGAAAGATAAATATCACATGACCTCACTCATTTGTGTAATATAATGAACAGTGTAAACTGATGAACAAAAATAGATCCGGAGACACAGAAGCATAGAACAGACTATCAAACCTCAGAGGAAAGTCAGGGGGGAGTGTGTGTGGGGGAGGGGGTAAGAGATCAACCAAAGGACTTGCATGCATACATATAAGCATAACCAGTGAACACAGGCAGTCGGGGGGCGAGGGCATGTGCTGGGGGGTGGGAGTGACCTGGGAGAGGTCAATGGGAAAAAAGGGAGACGTAATACTTTAAACAATAAAGAATTTAAATTTAAAAAAAGAAAAGGAATTTTAAGACAGAAAAATTAGCATGAGTGTATTATATTTTATAACATTTTTTGTTATGGGATGGAGTTCCTTTCTGTAGAACAAACATTTCTCACAAGGACCTTTTCTTCTTTTATACATTGAGCTAACTTAGTTTCCAAGGTTATTACTGGTGGGAATTTAAAAAATTTATACTGGGAAAACTGTCAAGTTAACCCTACGGAGACACACACACACATAAACACCCAGAGAGAAACTTGATCATTTCATCCCAATTTCTCTTAATGATTATTATGGATCAAATAGTGTTGTTAAAATTAAGATTTTAGGATAACTGTCTTAAAAAATTAACTTTACTCCTGAGTCAGAGTAAAGATTAGGGAAGGAAGGCTGATTCTGAGGATCTTTGTGTGTTTAGCTAATCAGATGTGAGAATCTGATTTTTCTCTCTTCTTGGCACATGGAACTGGCAATTTTCCTCTTTAGGCATAAGCTGCTATATATGACAAAATATATATGTAAAGGGGAGGGTTACCACATTCCCGTTTCCCAAGGGCAGTCCTGATTTATGCCTCATGCCTTGGCATTTTGTCCGGGTTAGTGTTTATCCAGTATTTATTTTATTTTTTAACTAAGTGTTATTAATGTTATATTAAACATAAACCAGGTTGGGTTCTACCACAGCGTCATTCAGTAGTGCATGAGATGCATTTCCAGTGGATGGTGTTCTCCCTTTAAAACGTGATTAATTCTGAAAGACAACTAGGGAGGACTGCTTCTTTCCCAAAGCCCTTTCAGAAACAGAGGAAGTAAAACGCCCTTTCTGTGACAGCATGATCTCTGGCTAAAACACACACACAATCACTCCTGGACACGAGTAGATAGGGAGAGCTAAGGGCTTCTGCTTAAGCTGTGATGGAAGATTTTTTTTTTTCTTTATCAAAAACATTGTATTGGCAAAGTTGAAAGGAAGAATTTAAAGTTTTCATTTTGTCATTTTGACATTTAAAGACTTCTTTAAATTCTTTCTGAGTATATTGTAATAAACAGTTTGTCTCTGAATAAAAGCATAAGAGGAAGTCATTCTTTTGTTGAAATATTAGCATACTTTCATACTGGTTTGTAACTATTTTTTAAAATAATCTTTATGATTTTTTTAGTTTATTTTTTTCTTTATTGATTAAGGTATTACATATCTGTCCTTATCCCCCAATTGCTTCCTCAACTCCACTCATGCTCTCACCCTCCTGGTGTCTGTGTCGATTGGTTAGGCTTATATGCATGCATACAAGTCCTTTGGTTGATCTCTCCACCTTACCTCCTCCCTCCCCTACCTTCCCTCTGAGGTTTGACGGTCTGATAAATGCTTCTCTGTCTCTGGATCTGTTTTCATTCATCAGTCTATGTTGTTCATTATATTTCAAAAATGAGTGAGATCATGTGACCATACACAAAAATAAACTCAAAATGACTTAATCCTAAGGTAGAAAACCAGAAAAATATTAGAGGAATCCACAGGCAGCAAAATCTCAGACGTATGCAGAAGCAATATCTTCACTGATATTCCTAGGGCAATGGAAACTAAAGAGAAAATAAGCAAATGGGACTACATAAAAATGAAAAGCTTCTGTGCAGCAAAAGAAACCATCAATAAAACAACAAGAAAGCACACTGCATGGGAGAACATATTTGCCAATGTTATCACCGATAAGGGTTTAATCTCCAACATTTACAGGGAACTCATACAGCTTAACAAAAGGAAGATAAACAACCCAATAAAAAATTGGGCAATGGACCTAAATAGATACTTTTCAAAAGAAGACAGAAGGAAGACCAAGAGACATATGAAAACATGCTCAAAGTCACTAATCATCCTTGAGATGTAAATCAAAATGACAATGCAGTACTATCTCACACCTGTCAGAATGGCTATCATCAACAAATCAATAAATGACAAGTGCTGGTGAGGATGTGGAGAAAAAGGAACCCTGGTGCACTGCTGGTGGGAATGCAGACTGGTGCAGAACAGTGGAGGACAGTATGGAGTTTCCTCAAAAAACTAAAAATTGGACTCCCATTTCACCCAGTGATCCCACTTCTAGGAATATATCCCAAGAAACTAGAAACACCAATCAGAAAGGATATATGCACCCCTACCGTGTTTCCCCAAAAGTAAGACATCCCCTGAAAATAAGACCTACTTACAGGTTTGCCTCTCGCTGAAATATAAGTCATCCCCCTGAAAATAAGACCTCCTCGATAATAAGGCCTCCCCAACCATAAGGCCTCCCCGATAATAAGCCCCCCCGAAGCTACCACATAACTCTGGACTCTGGGCTGTAGCAGCGGGCGCTGTGCAGCTCACTGTTGGCCGCAGCATAGCCAGAGCAGATAGGAAGTTCAAGGTCTCTTTTAATCAGAGAGCCCACACAGCTGCCTGGACAAACTGCCACCTACTGTTTGTTCTGCCCTGACGGAGTCTAGCTGACTCACAATTAGACAGTGAGTTGTGCGGGGCAGGAGTCGGGCACATTGTATGGACACACAGGTAATACATTTCCTTTTTTGTTGTTAAACAATAAATGTGTACCATATTCTTTTCATGGAAAAAAATGAGACATCCCCTGAAAATAAGACATAGCGCATATTTGGGAGCAAAAATTAATATAAGACACTGTTTTATTTTCGGGGAAACAGTATGTTCATAGCAGCACAATTCACCATAGCTAAGATTTGGAAACAGCCTCAGTGCCCATCAGCAGATGAGTGGATTAACAAACTGTGGTACATCTACACAATAGAATACTATGCTGCTGTAAAAAAGAAGGAGTTCTTACCATATGCACCAGCATGGATGGAACTGGAGAGCATTTTGCTAAGCGAAGTGCAAGAAATTCTAATGCTGCTGTCTCTGCTGGCCATGTGGTTTCCCACCTAGTTGGGCTGTGGCCAGGCACGCAAATTGCACAAACTTGCAGGCCATCAGTATTCCAGGGCAGTGGGAAACAGTAAGTTATGCATTAGGGGTATAGGAAATATGTGTGGGGAAACAGAGGTTGAGCAGTCCTGTCATAGTGCATAGAGAAATCTGAATACTTTTGCGATAGTGATTTTGTCATTTTGGTATGGTACAAATCTATACCTAAGTATTTGTTCTAAGTATTTGAATTGTAGTCAGAATTATTTCAGAGTTATCAGAAAAAGTTCCTACAACCTGAATGGTTCATTGTTTCCATTCTTCTTCGGTTGCAGTTTCTTTGTGGAAATCAGGTAAAATTGAAAATAAATTTTGGGGATTACATTCATGAAAACCTGAAAATATAATTTCTGTATAGGTGTCAAAAGACTGCCCAATAAGATATCCCAAAAGTCTGAGGTTCAGTTTAAGTTGTCATTTTGTTACTGTTTTACATTACTTTTATTTAAATCATTTCAGTAACTCCATTAGACTCTAATTCATTTTAAGTGTAATAAAAATATCCATTTCTCAAGCAACTGGTAGTGAATGAGAAATGTGTGGAAAATGCTTGTTGATAATTACTACCCACAAGGGGGCCTATAGTGGTATCAGTAACCACATGAAAACCAAAGACACCAATCTGCTGAGGGTCATCAGAAGCTATTTCAGAAATTGATAGCCATGCTAAAAAGATTTAACAGAGCTGAGGAAAGTGCTTTTATCATTAGTCTGTGAAGCCTGCATTGTTATTTAGAATAAATGGCTATTTTCCTAAGTTAATTTAGCTCATTTATTTCAAACTTATTTGTGCAAAAAGTGAAGCAAAAACTTGATAATATATTAACTCCATCAGCAGGAGAAGACTTTTTGCAAATGTTAAATGGTGCAAATTTTATAGCATTGTCACCAGCTGCTTCCAATAGAAAAATATCAATTAAGCTAAATCCAGTTGTGGTTTGCTTATTTTTATTTAATTTACTGGAGGCCTGACGCATGAAATTCATCGAGAGTAGGCCCTTGCAGCCCCGGCTTTGTCCGGAAGGTCTACTGGGCGGTCGTTCTGCTGTTAGGCCATTCAATCAATTTGCATATTACACTTTTATTATTATAGAAGGAATAGAGGTAAATTTTTGGAAGTTCATTCTGTTGAAACACTTGACACTATTGTAAATGCTATTGTAGATTCAGTTAAAAATAAAAATACAGAGATGAGATTATTGATTTTTGCCATAATAACACCACTAGACATGTCAGTGGAGGACTGAATCATCCTCAGAATGGCCTCGTTATAATCAGAAGCCTATGGAGCAAAAATTACATGGAATTAGTTGGGTGTTTATATAATTTGTAATTATAATTTAAAAAGTGGATAGTCTACCAGTTGTTATAGTCTACCAACTGATACAAAAATTGCAACTATTAAAATTTACAAATATTCTGTACATACAGAGTTAGAATACCTGGTATATAAAGCAACTAATGTAGAGTATAAAAATGAAGCAAAACACTTAGCATGGTACTACATGCTTCCTCTCTTTGCTGTCCATAAACCGGATTTTAGGAATGTTTGAAACTTTGCAGAAGCTCTTTGCATATCAACTAAAATCACATTGACATTTTTTTGTAACCGAGTATTCTAAACTAGGGTTATATTTTGTTCAAAATCAGTTGAATGAAATCTTTGATCAAATTATTCAATACATGAAATGCCTTTTTTTTAACCTTTGAAGTTTTTAATGTATTGCCATTACTAAAAAAAGAAGCTTGTGAACAGTAAGAAATTTTAATTTATTTTTCCACATATACTAAAATATTAAGATTCTCATTCTGAGTGGACTTAGCAAAATTAATACATTTCTAACAGAGAAAACTAAAAAAATAATATTTATTGAGTATTCATGGACCCGCTCATTAATCCTCATGACAACTCTCTGAGATGGGTTAAAATGATGTCTTCTCTAGATAAAGACACAAGGGGTTGAGAAGTCAAGGCACTTGTTCAAGACCATCACTATTACCTGGTACCTGACACCAGATGTGTTTGATAGCAAAGTACCTCTCTTCATTATTTCTCTCTACTGCTGCTGTGTAGTCAGGATTATATCACAGTTATCACAGAAAGATCTTACAACTCCTATGGCTCACTATTGCAGCTCTAATTTAGTACGTGTTTCTCTCTAGAAGTTATAGTGTTTTGGAGAGATTTGACTCATGAGAGGCTGGAGTCATAGCCTACTTAGTTGTCAGAGGAGTGAGTGGTCAATAAGACATACTTCAAAGTTTTGTAGATCAGTTTAAGTTATGGCTAATCTGTAGTAGAGAAGGCGGAGATTTTCAGGTGGCATCTTTCCAAGTTTGCGCTCTTCAAGATCTCCTTAACCTTAGAAATCTGCCAGCTGGGAGAAAAACCTCACAGGGAACCTGTGTAAATGTTTTGTGATAAGGAGTGATGGAAGCCAACATTCATAGCTGGGAAATTAAGTGAGAATTCCTCCTGTAAAGCAAAAACAGGAGAAAAGAAAGTCATGAAATGAGAACTTCTCCAGTCTAGCAAACTTGAGAGGTGGAAACTGTGTGATATTGGCCAGTCTTTTCAAACATGCCATACATCAGAATTACCTGGGACACTGAAAATAGTATATATTCGCATGCCACCCCCACTCTCCTCACAAGGAAGACTGTATCTGAACTCTGTCAGTGGGGTCCATGTATGTTTTCAAGTGTTTCTAAGGTGATTCTTTCATCCACCAGGATTAGGAACTATTAGGGCGGAATACTCTCAAACTGCTGCCCTCTGGTTAGATGAAGAAAAAAAAAATTACCCTGGGAAAGTAGTTCAGTTCCTTCTTTAAAAATGTGTATACATTTTGGGGATATTTAGAATCAGAGAGACTTTCTAGACTAACTAGACAATTCAAATTATTTTACCTCTTTTTCTAGAGCAAGCAAAAGATAATATGGATATACTATAAGAATAATTTCAGATTTTAGTGATTCTCCTGAATTACACATTAGCATGATAGGTAAGAAAGGAATATAATACCAATACTAAGTAACCTGATGGTCATCCTCTTCCTTCATCCCCCTTCATCCAGTTTCTACTGAATTTTTACAACTCTGTGATGCCTGTTCTGATGCATGTACCTCCTCCCATGCAGTAATTTACTTTCTACCATGTCCTTGATTTGTCACCCTTGGGAACCTTTGTCATCTTCATGATCAACAACAAATATTTATTAGGCACCTGCTATGTGTAGGCTATTGCACAAGGTATAAAAATAGGTCTTGTCATTTCCTGTGGAGAGTGGACTTTGATCCAGTTTGGGACAGAGTTTATTCACCAAGACCAAGTGCCAAGTGGCTAAGGACCAAACAAACAGATGGTGAGAAAAAAGAGATTACAAAAGAGTAGGCAGAGGCTCTGTGCAGTAGCTGGGGTTCAGGTTGGGTCTTAAAGGAAATATCAGCTCTCACATTGATGGAAATGAAGAGGGTATTCAGCAAAGACCAAGAGGCAAGGAAATTAATGGTTCTCTATGAAACAAGTAATAAACCAGGTGGTAGGATGGTTTAATTGTTTTCCTTAAGGGGAGGGTCTCAGCTAGAGGGTTAGAACTAGGTAGGCTTTATAGTTTTTGGCCTGTGTTTAGATGCAGGGAGTTTAAGGTGGAGGACAATGTTAATAAAAGATTCAACTAATTGGACTGGCTTTTTTATTTCTCCGCCATTTTCTTATTACCAAGTAGTGAAAGATTAAAAGACAGGGAAAATGAGTAAATTTTAGTTCAAACTGCCAAGCCAAGTCAGGGTGTCGAGTGAACTTTCTCCCAACTCTAGAATCAAAGAACCAGAGCATGTTAGGTGCCTTTAAGAATATTACTCTGTCCCTTCATTTTACATTATTTGAATTGAGCTAAGTCAGTGCAGAAAGTTATTAGCCAAGCTATGCCTGGAATAGACATCGAATGGCTCACATTTCAAGGTCTTTTCCTCTGAAAAAGTGTGGCTTTCCTCAACTATGTAACATTAGAACGTTTTATTCTTTTTTTCAATTGCCAAATTGTGACTAATCTGAAAAATTCCAACTCATTTTTACTCATTAGATTTCTGACTTGATCTCGAATGTGAAGCAGTGGGGAGTAGAGGTAGGAGCTCTGTTGTGACATGGGAGGCTGGGTCCTGCTGCAGGCTCAGCCTTCTGCTGCCCTGCAGTACTTTAGGAAAGGTCTTAGAGCCGCAGAGTCCTGTGGCCCTCATCAGTTAAGAAAAAAAAAGGAGGTCGTATCAGAAGGGTGCTAAAGTACTACAGTCTTTATTTGCTCTGAATTGAGTAATTTTTTTCATATTGGAAGTGTCACTTGCCAGAAAGTTGGACTGTGCCACAACTGAGTATATGCAGTTTGAGAATTGTAAGATTTATTCCCTTGCTAAATGGATTCTGATGTGGTGGGTTATTCTACTACTTGTCAAGTATTTCTTAAATCAGCAGTTGGAGTTGGCATTAATGAATGGGGCACCAATGAGTATGGCTCTGAAGCCTCAGCACAAAGAAAGTGATTTTGCCTTCTTTTGCTGACTCTAGGCAAATTCAGCAAGAAAGAAAAAATCTGCAGAGATGGTTTTGACTAAAAGTTGGCATTTTGCTTTGTTGAGTCACAAAGATACCCATTCATGATCAATGAATGCTTATTAAATTAGATGAATGGTTAAGTCTAGAGGGAATTTCATTGCCCAAATACAAAAGCACTGCCCTTCCATAGACATTCTCATGTATAGTGATAGGTTGTAGCTTTGTGGAGTGAACTTAACTCTATTTTACCCTCATGCATCTTGGTCATTATTTTCTATGGATCAGGCTGTCTGCCTTTTTCTAAATCCTTGGATTGTTAATTTTTTTAAAGTTGTATGGTCCTTTGCTACTCTAGGTCCTGGCACCTTTATTTTCTGTGTGATAAGTACAAATATGTTAACATTTCCATCATAATCAAGACATTTAGAGCCAAAAAATCCTTGTTCTAAAGAAAGGAGAGAATGAAAAAGGAGAGATGGAAATATTGGAGAAGTGGTTTGTAACTAAGAGAGTTGTAGCCATTGTGGAGAGAATCATCTTGTTCCTGGATGATGATTCTTGGATAATCTTTCTTAGGGTTTAAATCCATCAAACAAAACCACATGAACTTTTAAGGAAGTTGAGGTTCATTATGGGAGGTGCACATCATAAAGGAAATGTAATTGAGATACAGTTTGGCTGTAGTAATGAAGAGACTCAGACAACAGTGGCTTAAATAAGACACTGATTTGTGTATGTCTTACATAATAGTCAGCTAGAGGGTTTCAGACTTCTGTGGTGGCCTCACACTCTTGAGGGACACAAGCTTTTTCTATCTTGTTGATCTGCAGTCCTTGAGGAATGGCTTCCATCTAGTGGTTTGCGATGGCTGTTCTCATTCTGGTCGTCACATACACACTGTCAGCAAGACAAAGAAAAAGAGATAGATACGCTCTTTCCTATAAAGGACATGACTCAAAAGCTGCTGCTTCTTCCTCTTAAAACACACAAAATAAACTTCAATATCAAATAAATATCCAGGCAAACTTCAATAGTACTCAGGTGGAGACACCCTGCTTTAAGGTATCAAGAGGTAGTGACTATAGGAAGCAGCTCCCACCCATAGGACTTCAGAAATAAATGGGAAAGATTGGGATTATTAAAATCAGGATATTAGAGAATTGGCTTTGTGGTGCTGAAACTTGGACCTCTGAGGAGAGGGTATTGGTTAGATCATGTCTTGCAGTGCAGGTGTGACATAAAGCTAGTTTCCTAAGTGTTTGAGAAACTCCCAATTGAATCCACCTGAACTGACAGGTCTAAAATTGGCATACCAGTATATAATCAGATGTGGATGCAGGCAAAGAGGAATGGAAAATGACTTTGAGATGTAATATTCAATATGACTAACACTGAGAGAAGTATTTCCCTTGCTTGATTTGGGGAAAAAGATGAGTTCAGTTTTCAGATGGTTGATTTCCAAGAGGAATCATCCAGCAGGCAGTAGGAGGACCGTGAAGGATAGAAAATGAAGATAAAGACATGAGTCCTCAAGTGGAGGTCAAACTGGAAGCCCCACGAGGAGATGAGATCAGAAACTGTGTGGCAAGAGGAACAGAGTGTGGAACACGTAATTGTCAGAATTGCTCCATTTAGGAACATCATGCTCCTAACATCATCATCTTGGAAGCGTTATTCAATTTTTTTATTTAGAAATGCTGCTGCTTTAATAACGATTATTCTATTGTATCATAGTGTTTATCAGGGCATTAGGGCTCTTATCTTTGAGTTACTCTTGGAACATAAGTTTGTTTTTACATCCACCCACATTTTGTTTATTTGTAGAACATACAATCATTTTGTTTTTTTTTCATTTTTCTAAGTCACTAGTAATTTTATCTTTAATAAATTAACTTTGAACTGTTTTATATTTGTAAGAAAATTGAAAATACATTACAGATAGTTTTTCTATTATTTAAAGTATCACCTATAGTATTACATATGGTCTCCTTTCCCCCCCACTGGCCACCGCATCCCCCAGCACATTCCCTCGCCTCCTTAGGTTCTGTGTTTATTGGTTATACTTACATGCGTGGACACAGGTCCTTTGGTTGATCTCTTCCCTTTCACCCCCACCCTTTCCTGCCTTTCCTCTGAGGATTGATGTCTGTTTCATGCTTCTCTGGGTCTATTTTTGTTCATCAGTTTATGTTGTTCATTATATTCCACAAATGAGGGAGGTCACGTGATAAACCTGCATCAGTTTCCCCTGTTATTAACACCTGTCCTTCAGCATGCATTATATTTAGTCATCACTTCTCTTTAGGCTCCTCTTGGCTATCAAAGTTTCTCAGACTTTTATTGTTTTAGAGAACTTGATAGTTTTGAGGATCACTGGTCAGGTATTTAAAAATAATTTCCTTTAGTTGAATTTTATCTGATAGTTATCTCATGATTAGACTAGGGTTATAAAATTTGGGGAGAGAGAAGATCACAGAGGTTGCCATTTTTTATCACTTCATATCAAGGATGCATACTACAACATGACTTATCAATCTTCATGCTGACTTTGACCATATGCCTGAGATTTTGTCAGATTTCTCCAGTGCAAAGTTATTTTTTTCCTCCCCTTTTCCTACTTCACTTTTTGTAAGGAAGTTACTATGTGTTGCCCACACTTCACTAGTAGTAAGTTATTCTCCACTTCCTTGAGCATGGAATGTTTATATAAGCATATAGTCTTTGGGATCCCATTTCCCATTCCACCTGTGTTTTCTTTATATTAAAATGTGTGATTATACAAATTTTGTGTTGATTTTTATAAATATGCTTTATTTTACAAAGATAAGAAAATGGGTGGATTTCTAATTGGTTTTATGCATTTGATAACTATTTTATACTGGAACAGGAAAAAATATATTAATTAAAAATGAAAGAAACCTGAATAAAGCATGGACATTAGGTAATAATAATAATGTATGGATATTGGTTCAATTGTAACATTAATCTAAAGTAAAATGTTAGTAATAGAAATTCAGTACAGAATATATGGGAAGTCTTTGTACTGTCATCACACTTTTTTATAAATCTAAAACTATATTGAACTGAAATATTTATTTTCAAAAGGAGATTTTAGGAATGAACATTTCTGTTTAAGAAGCAAGGAGGTGTGTACAGCAGACATCCTTAGTTGCCCACCTCCTTCCTTACCTGCTCTGTCCACAAATCTGCTCTCGCTATGCTGGCATGTTCTTCAGAAAGGCTGGTCCAGCCCAGTGGGTGGAGCCCACGTATCAGTTTCTAGGGCTGCTGTGACAAAGCACCACAACCTGGGTGGCTTAACCTGACAGAAACTTACTCTCTGACAGTTCAGGAGGCCAGAGTCCAAGATCAGATTGTTGGCAGGACTGGTTCCTTCTTGAGGGGAAATCTATTCCATGTCATTCTTCTCGCTTCTGGTAGCTGTTGGCAATCTTCGATATTCCTTGGCTTATAGCTCTTTCATTCCAGTCTCTGCCTCCATCCTCACCCACCTTCTCTAAGGCTCTGCTGACCCTCTTCTTTCTATCATAAGGACACTAATCTCATAAGGATGATCTCATCTTAAAATCCTTAACTTAATTATGTCTCCAAGACACTATTTCCAAGTAAGATCATGTTCAAACTTAGGAGTGTGTGTGTGTTTGTGTGTGTGTGTGTGTTTAAGTATATGTATATATATATTTGTGGGGGACAGCTCAACCCACTATATCTCAGATGGTTAAAATTAATAGTAGTGACCAGCGATGAGTTTCAGCTTGTACCAGTGATCATTTTCATCATGGGAATTTGTCATAATTCTGACTGATGAGATAAAAAGTTTGGGGTTTTCTAGAAAAGGTTTTATTGCTCTTAAAAAGTAATAGAGGGTAAAGACAGCCCTCTTCCTTCTTTGGACACTGGTATATACAGATAAAATGATGGGAATTATACAGCCATTTTATGACCAGCTGGGGTTGATAAAGTCACTACGTGGAGAAGGGCAGGGCCAAATCAGCAAGAAACAGAGCTCTGATTGCACTAGGCCCGAAGCTCCTTTTTTTTCAGACTTCTTATTCTCTAGGAAAAAATGTCTTTATTTTGTAAGACATTTGGGTTGGGAACTTCTGTTACTTGCTGACAGAAGAAGTGCAATGGATACATTATCTACATTTACATATTTCCCAACAGAAAATGTAATGTTTCAGCCATTTAATGGATAAATTTAGATAGTGTTTAAGTTTTTCTCACAACCTAGTACAACATTGAGTAAATAATAAATTGGTGTTAAAATCACATCATAGAGAAGATATAGATACCCAGTTTAATTATTAAAATTAAATATATGGTGTTTTAAGCACTAATTAGTATGTTTTAATGTAACAAATACTTCCCTTAAGTTTACTTTTAAATTTTCTGATAAGTGGATCATCCTTTTTATAAGCAATTTGAGATATCTGGAAACCACTTTACTTCAGTTTTCTATCAAGTTATTAAATACTTGGGTTGGTGGTCAGTACTATGCCAGCTTCCAAAAGTGGCTTTTTAATAAAAATTCCCATATAAAAAGAATAAAAGGTAATTCCATTGTTATCTAAAGGACTCTAGCATCAATTCAGATGACAATTCTCTAAATTGGTGTAGCTGCTTCTATGTTGGAAGAATCTCCTTATTCCATCAAAATAAACCCCCTTTGAAATAATATTGGAGCTTGAAATATGTTTTCCCCAAATAAGGTTATTGCTCAAAAATGCTATGGGAGGTCTAGGCTTCCGTAGATCCATTTAAGTAATGATTTTCAGGCTAATTTTACTTAATTTTGTTTTATTTTCAGGCTGATTATATTTTCTTACTATTATATTGATATTATTTACTGATTTTATTTTATTACTGATTTTATTTTTTAAAAAGAGAGGAAGGGAGAGGAAGAGAAAGAGAGAAACATTTAAGTGAGAGAGAAACATTAATTGGTTGCCTCCCATATGCACCCTGACCAGGGATTGAACCTGCAACCTGGGTATGTGCCCCGACAGGAAATGGAACCAGCTGCTCTTCAGTGTAGAGGACATTCCCACCGAGTCACACCGCCAGGCCTTTAGGACTGATTTTCTTGATGTAAACGTTTTGTTAGTTAGTGTGACTGTTTTCTAGGCTCATAGGAATATCTAAAGTGATATTATCACAGATGGCCTGGGCTAGGAGCCCAGCTCACCTTGGTGTAAGGAAGGGAATGAGAGGTGAGGGCTGTATCACCATGGGAACGTGATTAGGGTTCCAGTTTCCATGTCAAAAGATTTGTTGCAGTAAAACTAGGAAATCCTTTTGTCATCCAGGTGTCGGTAACATGACCATTGCACATGAAGTGTGATGTGACATTCCTTCTGACACACTGGAACTTTACGCTAGTGCTTTTAGAATTCATTCTAATAAGTGAAATCACTTTACTTAATCCTTAAAATATCCAGACTATAAAGATCGGTCGTCATTTACTGTGTTGCTTTAGGCTGGAAGCTGATGGCCCACAGGGCAGGGAACCATTAATGAAGGGAAAGGTGGGAATACTTAGGATATCTTATCAGGGGTGGATCTCAAGGGACCATTTCAGTGGCACGTGTCCTGTTGAGGTGCATGGCTTCAGGCCCAGAATTAGGTTCTCCCCTGAGAGTGAGAAGGGTGGGAGGATAGAGACAATGGTTTAGATTTTTTTTACACAGGAAATTCCTGGATTGAGTGGACATTCTTCAAATATAATTAGGCTTTTTATTCTTTGCATTTTGTATTTAAATGGCATGTATCTATCAAATCACTATCCATGTAGTATGGCAGAAATAAAATAGATGAGAAGTTCTTGTTTTTTAGCTTTTGGAAAGAAGAGTGATTTTGTCAGAATTTTTATTTACATCTATCTTCTAAGACAGCTATCCTATTTCTCTCCCTGTTGATTTGTTTATTATACTTTGTCAGCATAAACAGATGCTGGGTGGGCCTAAGCAGATGTCTCATATCTCATTGGTTGTATCTGTTGATCTAGGAAAATAAATAGAATAGCATCATGATGCTAAGTGAAAGACACCAATTACAAAAGACCACCTATTGTCTAATTTCATTTATATGTGTCCAGGATAGGCAAAGCCATAGAGAGACCAAGTAGGTTAGTGGTTACCTAGTAGAGAGGGGGAATGTAGACTGATTGCTAATGAGCATGGTTTTCTTTTTTTTGTTCTGAGGGGGGAGGTTGATATAAATATTCTAAAATTGATTATGGTGATCATTGCACAATTCTGTGAATATATTAAAAACTACTTAATCTCACAATTTAAAGGGGTGAATTGCATGATGCATTAACTGGACCTCAGTGAAGTTACTAAAAATGTAAGATATTGACAAGTAATAATTTAAACAGGGATTACATTAAAAAATAGAATAAAACAGCCATTCCCAAATTTTTCTTTTAACAACCTTTTGTAAACATCTTACAAGGTAGTTCAATATACAGAGGAACATAGAGTGCCAGTAGCTCTTCACCTCCCCCTTGAAAATTATTCTTATGCTTACTGGTTTAGTCTGTGAGTCAGACAACCAATATTTACTTAATAGTTATATTTGTAGACATGGCCCTTGCCTGTTTGGAGCTTAGCGTCTAGATCAGAAAACAGGCACTAAATACATAAGCACCTACATAAGCACCCATGTTTTGCATCCATGTTTTGCACTGAAGGAACAGAACAAGGTGCTGAGCAGGAGGATGGTGGAGTTGGGAGGCTCTTCTGTGGCAGTGGTGTTGAAGTTGAACGTTAATGGGTGAGTGGGAGTTGGCCCAGTGGGGAGATGGGGCAGAATGTTCCCGCAGAGGACCCGGTATGTGTAAAGCGCGGAGTGCAGATAATGTTGCTAGACTAAGAGATATGGGGTCAGGGAGGCCTGGCTTGTTAGACTTGGGGTCCTGGGTCTGTACTCACAGCTCTGTGATGCTGATGAGGCTGCTTGCCTTCTCTGTGCCTCAGGTGAAACATGAGGCCACTAATACCTCCTTGTAGTGTTGTCCTGAGGATTAAAGCTGATTCTATAAAGCAGTTTTCACAGTAGAAATTGTATTAGCATTATCATCGTCATCGGTATTTGTTTTACTTTACCTTTTGAGGAGTTTTTTTGTGTTGTTTCATAGTTAACCCAGTCATGTTTTGTGCTGAGGTTGGGCAGGTGGGGTAGGTGTCGTGTTTTCAGACGCCAGAGCAGGATATCCTCTATACATCCTGAAAACTATTAGAATCAGCACAAATCAAAGTAAAATCATTATAGCTCTGTCATGGATCCCTTTTAAGCAGCTAATAGGTTTGAACACAGGAATCTAATTGGGAAATGGATTATCTTTCTTCAAGCAATATCCCTTCCATTCCCTCAATCTTATTATTACTTTGATTTTTACCTTGGTATTACTTGGTCAAAATAAAAACCTATACAGCTAAGGAAACACCACATATATAATTCTGTTCTTGTACTTCTGAGCACAAATTCGATCTCGGACTTCTTGGCTTTATTGCTGAGTGAGCAGACTCACCTTCATGGTGAAGGGTCTTCAGGTGGGCCTTGCAGTTGGGCTGAGCGCTGCTCTGAGGAGTATAGCCCTTGCCCTGGGTTTTGCTCTAGATCTTACGAGGAGACTTGAAGGGGAGGGGAGGGAGAGGCACCTCCTTCAGTGCTCCTATGTTGCACTTCTATTTTTCTAAAATAAAAACCTCTTTTGGGGAATTAAAATTTTTCAGGTCCATCCCAATTAAAGAGATAAATTTATTCCAAGAAACTATAAAGATATTGGTTAAGTG
The DNA here is from genome assembly GCA_004026665.1 of Murina feae. NCBI lineage: Eukaryota > Metazoa > Chordata > Mammalia > Chiroptera > Vespertilionidae > Murina > Murina feae. The sequence continues at coordinate 82,673 of PVJC01001346.1, forward strand.
TGTTTCATATGTGACACTGTATTTTTCAAAAATTTTATTTATTGTCTTTAGAGATAGAGAGGAAGGGAAAGGAAGGGAAAGAGCAACAGTAATTTGTTGTTCTACTTATTGATGCATTCATTGTTTGATTCTTGTGTGTACCCTGAGAGGGATCAAACCCTCAACCTTGGCATATGGGGACAATAATCTAACCAACTGAGCTACCGGCCAGGGCATGGGTGACCCTGTCTTAATTTTAAAAAAACATGGGATATTTTCTGACTTCATGAAAAATTGTACATTGTAATAATCATAGAATATACTCCACATTCTTTTTTTTAAATCGTCACCCAAGGATACTTTTTATTGATTTGAGTGAGAGAGAGAGAGAGAGAGAGAGAGAGAGAGGGAGAGAGAAACATCGATGTGAGAGAGAAACATCCATCAGTTGCCACTGTAACATGCTCCGATTGTGGATTGAGCCTTCAACCTGGGTATGTGCCTGACTGGGATTGAACCTGCAACCTTTCGTTGTACCTGGTGACGCCCGCACCAACTGAGCCACCCAGCCAGGGCACCGCGTTCTTAATTGTCAAGCATTCTGGACTCATTCTGAATATATTTATTTTAACATTGCTTATCCAAGTCTTTTTGTTAACAAGAAAAAAACAAAACACAACAGAAACCATGAAAGCCATTATGATTATCCATCACTCCCATGCTGCAACCATTTATCAGTTCCTTGAACAAATATTTACTGAGCACTTACAATGTGCTGGCTCTGAGCAGGCTTCCAGGGTGAAACATGGGCAAGACTCTGGTTACTCTGGTCTGCATCTTTCAAGCCCTAACAGTCATCAGACTGTGTTTTTGAAGTGAAGGTATCTTTTTGCTTTTTCTTTAACTATTGGTGCACAGCCTTCAGTATTTATGATACTTGGACAGTGCCTTGATGTGTTAAAAGTGTGGAATAATGGCATGCTACTTTTTTCTTTCAGTGTTTCAGTAGCATATATATCTCCAGATATAAAGAGATGTAGATATTTATAATAGAAACTATTTTTTTGTGTCTTTTTTAAAATTTTATATTTTAAATGCAATTGACATACAATATTATATTACTTTCAGGTGTACAACACAGTGATTAGATACTTCCATATTTTACGAGGTGATCTCTGCATTAAGTCTATTAGCCATCTGACACCATTCATAGTTATTACAATGTTATAGACTATATGTCCACATCTTTTATATAGCATATTTTTATTACACATTTTTTAATTGTATATATAAATACAAAGAACAAATATATACAAATACACACACATGTTGTAGATGGTTGAGAAATTCTGGGAAATCCAAGGAATAAAATTACATGCAATCCTATCTCCAAAAGATACCCTCTTTTAATAGTTTCGATTATAGCTTTCACATTTCATTGTATACATATGTGTTTATGTGTTGTATGTGTGTTGGGGGAGTGGAACTACTATTTATTGAGTCTTTTTGCATTTTAGGTACCATTATGCTCAGTGCACAGGTTTTCTCATTGAATCATCGAATGACCCTTGGGAGTGGAGGAACAGTTTACAGATGAGGGGACTTTGATGAACCCATAGTCTCTCAGCTGTTACGTAAAAGCGTTGGGGTTGCACGCATGTTTCTCATATTTTACGGAACGCCTTCCAGTCAAGGCTGCTTTATAATATGTGAAGTTGGTTTTGCCAAGTCCTCCCATAGGAAAACTAACTGTACTTGTTCAATTGTTACTTGGAACTTCCTACCAAGCTCTGCTGAAGGATGTTTATTTTGACATCAGGGCATGTGCCTGGTCCCTGCTGGCACTGCAGGAGAGAAGGGAATGTATTTGAGGCCTGAGGGCACCATGCCCTAGCGGGATGGAGTCAGCTCAGGTAACCTGCCTCTCCTTGGCCCGGGCTCAGATGCAGCCCAGTGTATCCTGTGAACAGTCTCGATTGCAAAGTTTTGGTAAAAAGCAGAGTAAAAGGACAAGACTTTCCGTATCTCACACAAACCTGAAGGTAGAAACAGTGTCTTTTTAGTACCTATTCATAGTGAGTTTAGTAGATGCAGTTATGTAGCTGTTCTCACAGACTGAGTTGTAAACTGTAAGACTTAGGGCCTCACAGTCATAGGCAGTTTTATTGGTTCTATTTTCCAAGCATTTGTGTATCATCGTTGTACTTGTGTTTCCTTTCCCCTGTGCTAAGTGCTGCCACGCCCAAGTCAAAGTGTGTAAAAGCCGGGTCAGCCTCATTGTGCTTTCCTGGGTTAACATTTTCTCATCGAAACTCCAAAAGCTCATCTTAAAAACCCTTCTATAAACTGTAAATGATCCCCTAAGACCTACTTGAATGTCTACACACTAAATGCTTAATGTAAGTACAAAGGCCAAAGTGATTTTTCTTTTCCCAGGGTTCCCTTCAAAAATTCTGCAAAATCTTTCAAAGCTACAACCATAAGGAATCTAAGTGCATTCTCCCTTCATCTGTGTGTCACCTAATCGCTGGGGGCTGTGTCGCAGAGCGTATCGCGCATGAAGTCAGTGAGTCCACACATGCCCCTGGCAGCTTAGGGTATTTACGATAGAGAAGAATAAAGAGGGAAATTAGGATGGAGCTCTGGCTTTGGTTTGAATTTCCCAGATTTTACAAGCCCAAGTTACTCTTTCGCCATTCTGACAAGGTTTATTATTCAAATATTAGCTTGAAGCTCTTGTGAGGGTAATTAGATTTTTACCTATGCATTCATGTTTAGTTCTTTTCTTAAAATAAAGGCTTTCTTTTTTTTCATGTTTAATTTTTAAAGAGTTTAAAAATACACCTGAATTGCTCCTATAGCAATGCACATTTTGTGAGAATTTCACTGCCTGAGCTGTTGACCAGATAACACTAGTTTCCCGGAGCAGCTGCCCATGTCGCCTGGGAGGGGAGAAGAGCCTGAGGAACTGTTGAACATTAAGGAGGGGAAACATTCTTTCCTTCTCAGCTGGAGAAAGAAACCTTTTCTCTCATTTGCTCTTCTCCTAAAATATCAATATCGGTCTCTTACACTTAAAAAAAGGAGTAAAAGTTTTCTCAAAGTTATGAATGCTGATGTGGAGGTGGAATTATTATTTCATTATTTTTTGTTTTTTAAATCTATTTTTTAATTGATTTCAGAGAGAAAGGGAGAGAGAGAGAGAGAGTGATAGAAACATCAATGACGAGAGAGAATCATGGAGCAGCCGCCTCCTGCACAACCCCCACTGGGAATCTAACCATGACTTCCTGGCACATAGGACCACTCTGAAGCACCCAGGCGCACCGGCGAGGCTGCAGGTGGAACAGTCAGTGAGGAAGTAGGAATGTCTTCTGTGAGGAGTATGGAGGCAGGCTTGGGCTCATGGAGTGTGCAATGGCCTGGTCAAGAGCTTGTTTCAAATCCTTGCCTCCTCAGTGTGGGCTCCATCAGGGCCGTCTACAGCAGCTTAGAGGTTAATGTTCCCACAGCCCCGCTCCCTGCAGAGAGCAGATGAGTAATTCCACCTTCAGAGGGTGACCTGCTGGCACTTCCTCACACGTTTTCAGTATAAACAATGCGCAGGGAGCTGGTTATTTGTTGGCAAGGTATATTTCTGTGGGAGGGAAGGAGCAAAAGGAGAGGCAATAAAAAGAGACTTAGATAGTTGAAAACTACAAATCTCAACGTGGCAAGCAGTTCAGAGCATGATAGCTGGCCAAGAGGAGGAATCTTAAGTGCACAAACACACGTCTAATCTCTGAGACCCTCCAGGTAGATCTACAGCCGGGAGAGGTCTGCTGCATTTCATTTTACGTGTCCTCTGGACCCCACAGAGGAACCACCTCTGGGCTGCTGCTCACATTTCTACCTTCACTTCCTCTCGGCCCTTTCCCCAGTTGTCCTTCTCCACTTTTTATTGGTCTTCCTATACGTGCTTCTTGGAAGACTGGAGCCTGACAAACCACTACTTTGCAATAAGTCTGATTCTCTTTTCATCAACCAGGAATATGATGGACCAGCTTTTAAGGGCACCTGGAAACATCCAGCTCTGCTTCACACTGTCCTCATGCCTGGGACGCTTTACGTCCATTAAACCCGAGACCCCTCTGCCCCACCCAATAGGCAGGCAGTGGCCTCCGTGGAGGGTGATATATTTGAGAGCTTGTAGCCCACAGACTTTGCATTTCTCCACACAGTTATTATGCACTTAGTTATCCTGTGGGTGGAACTAATGTGCTGTATTGGGTCAGGTGATTTTTTTCCTTCATGAAGGGAAATCTTAAAATATCATAAGGGAGACTTAACTAGTTCCCTATCTAAGTCATTTTTGGGGAATTGGTTATATGGTGTTAGTCTAAGGAATGGCTTTACAAACATCATGCATGAAGTAATAAATATTTTTTTTAAGTGCAGAGCCCATTCTCTTCTCCCAACATGATGGCAAGAAGCATGTTGCTTACATGCCTGTGAAGATTCAGGGGAAGTTGGCTACAGGTAGCTTTGCAAGTTTCCTTACCCTAACTGAGGGATATGTGTGATCCAAGCGTTAAAAACGGGGGAGAAATCATATAAGTGAATTCAGTGCCTAATTCCCTGACAGAGCAGCTAGAATGATCCTTTTAAAATGAAAATTTGAGCCCTAACCGGTTTGGCTCAGTGGATAGAGCGTCGGCCTGCAGACTGAAAGGTCCTGAGTTCCATTCCGGTCAAGGCCATGTACCTTGGTTGCTTCTAACTCTCTATCCCTCTCCTTTCCTCTCTAAAAAAATCAATAAAATATATTTAAAAAAATAAAATGAAAATTTGATTGTGGCCTGACCATCGTCTATAGTTCATATGTGATGTAGTCCTGGTGCAAAATCATGTCTTATCACTACCACCCATGTGATCTGGGCTGCAGCCCGAACTGCTTAACCCACCAAGTTCCTCTTCAGCTCACATGTTGTTTCTTTGTCCCTGATGGTCCTCCCAGCCACTCTTCGTCTGCCGAATTCTTCCTCACTCTTGAGCAGACATCCTCAAACTATGGCCCACGGGCCACATGCGGCCCGCCGAGGACATTTATCCGGCCCACTGGGTGTTTTTGCCGCTGCTGCCTGTCCTGTCCTGCTTAAAATAAGATATGTGCAGTGTGCATAGGATTTTGTTCATAGTTTTTTTTAAACTATGGTCCAGCCCTCCAACGGTCTGAGGGACAGTGAACTGGCCCCCTGTTTAAAAAGTTTGAGGACCCCTGCTCTTGAGGGTTAAATTTTAATGTCGCCTTCTCGAACAGGCCATCTTCTTTGAACCCTTAGTCTTATTTAGATTCCCACATTATCCCTCCTCATTGCTTACAGTATTTGTTCTCTAAACTATTTATCTCAATTGTAAGGCATGGCCATCTGGATGGTTGCTTTTTGTTGTTTACCTTGCTGGGCTATACATTATGATTCCTTGTCCATCAGTGTATCTTTAGCACACAACACAGAGTATGGTATACAGAAATATCTAAATAAATATTTCCTGGATAGAGGGGTAGAAGAATGGATAGCTGGAAGAATGGATTGTTGGAAGGGCTAATGAATGGAAGAATGAGCAAAAGAATAAGTGAATGTTTAGAACAGTAATTTAGACTAACGGTTTTGTTTCTATCTAAATTGCAGTCTGAATACGATCACCTTAATTACAGTTCAGGAAATACTCTTCCATCCCTAGATGCCAGATGAATTTATCTTCTGGGTGCCTGAATATAACATTTCTTTGGAGAAAAGAGATTAATGGGGCACACTGCCTTCCTGGGAATCTTTGTTTAGCATATAGAGGCCCTATTTACTTTAGTCATTGTCCAATCATAAGATTGACCATTGAAGAGCGAATACTGCATCGCATTGGTATGTGTGCCATTTGTTACATTTCGGCATGTAATGCTCCAACATTATGTATGTTATGAACATGATTTTTTTTTCAATGAAAAGAACTATAAATGAGGATTTGGGGATGAATGGTCTTTCAGTGATACAATATAAATACTCACATTGCTCATGTAAGGAAACTATGTAAAATCCTACACATTTCATGGGTCTCACTGATTCTTTCCAAACAGAGAACTTGCTTTGTCCTATGTTGTAAACGCACAGAGAGACTATATGAAAACATTTTTGTCTGTACATCTATTGTATTTCTACACCATTTTATTTTATGAATAAGCCGAGGAGGGATGTTTGCTTCTCATAAATCTTTTACAAGAACAATTCCAGCAAAAGAAACTGCAGATGTAACTGCCAGTTTTAAGTTTCTAACAAATTACTCTGCCAGCCCCACATGAGCTTCCAAGTTGAAAATTTGCAATGCTGAGAAATCTCATGGAGATTCCTGCATTTCAGCTTTGGGATGAACTTTGCCAGTGATAAAATCATGTTCTTATATAAGCCTAAGGAATGATGGCGTTTAATGTTAAGATTAACCTTTCCTACTTTGTCCCTGTCCACTATCTTGCCTTCATTTGCTTCCATCTCAAATGTCCCAAGTTTTCCATTAAATTCCATGCTTCCTTCTCTTGGTGGGTATCACAAACACAAATCCTGATGGCAAATGTGACACTCGTCAGATAGTGTCCTCAATGTTAATTTTCCTACTGGACTGTTAGCTCCTTGGAAGATAAAATATACATCACCTTTGTATCTCTCAGGTGGGACAGTGGCTAAGAATGATCAGTAAGCATTTGTAGAATGAAACTAAATTATCTTTTTTGCTTGGATCATTTGTGGTACTAATTTTGTATCATATATTTTATAAAATTTTGACATGTGTATAAAATTGTTACCTCTTAACATAGTACAGATGATGATGATGATGATGAAATAGAAGCATACATATTCAAGCCTGGAGATATATCTCTATCTCTATCTCTATATCTCTATCTCTATCTCTATCTCTATCTCTATCTCTATCTCTATCTCTATCTCTATCTCTATCTCTATATATCTATCTATAGATAGATAGATAGATAGATATTACAATATAATTTTTGTTATGACTTTGATAGACTTCATCAGAACATGGGGTTTTTTTCTCACAGACACTAATAAAGAAGTGGCTATTTTTACAAATACACGCACATGACATTAGGTTCAAAGACTATGCGTAAAACAAGTACAAGGTCTACTCTTAAATGATTTCTCTTGACCTTGTGAAAACTTAACCAAGCGATGTTTGCGTCCCATGTTTTTATAATTTCTAAGCTATAAACGTGGATTTCTACCTCACCTCATTAAATTTTGAACCATTACAGTTTGGAATTAAATAAAAATACAGAATTTGGCTTGATTTTTTTAGCCTGTGTTATAAATCTTACTTTGGTACCATTTTAAGTTCTCTTTATGTGCATTTTTTCTCCTAACTCAAAGTCCTTAACAAACCTTCTTAAAAAAAATCACTTCAATTTTATTCATTGAGTAGGTAATACAATCCCATAGAACAAAATTTAAGAGGTTCAGATAATATTTAATATATTTCTTTTCCTCTGTTTACCCCCAGCCACCCAGTTCAGCTTTTTGGAATTAACCACTATTGACTATGACTTATGCATCTTTTCAGAATTGGTTTATGCTCACTCACACGTACACATTCCATATATACACATGTGCGTGCATGCATGTATGTGTATTTTTAAAAATGCAAGCGTGGGCATACCATATGCCCTACTTTGCACTTGGAGTATGTGTTTAATCTTTTCTTTAACCGGGGTCAAATATTTGTGTTTACAATGACTTTCCATTTGTGGGTTCATGTGAATGTTTATTGCAAGTCTGTTCAGTTCCTGTTGTGTGTAACTCAGACAATCTGTAAAATGACCCATGGACTAAGCCACCTGCAATTTTGTTTTCTTCATTTCAAAAATGGAAAAGAATCTGGCTTCTGTCCATTGAGGGTCATAGTCTCTGTGATTATCCTTGTTAGCAGCTTCAGCTTCTGACATGTTGGGCAAGACTAAACACAAAACTACTTGAGTAACCTGCCTATAGAAATTTGTCAAGGAAACAAGACATGCCTATTATTTATTTCTTATTATAGTCTACCTCCTTAAAAGCATCTCCTTTTATTTTTGCCCTGACGTGTCTACCCTGATTTTAGTTAACTGACTAATTCTTTTCACCACCTTCCCCCCAACTTTGAGAAATTCTAAGGTCCTGTTTTTGTATGCCTAGAATCCCATTGCTAGCCTTTTCACACATTTAGTATAAGTACACATTACCTTATTCATTAGCTTTCTGGCTTGTCCTTGCTGGACTAGAAAATGTCAATGATGGAAAAATATGTCTTTTTTTTTTCTCCTTTCAATTTCTTTACCACAGAAGTCAAACAGGGCTCTGGCCAGTGAGGCTTAGTTGGTTGGGCTGTGGTCCTGTACAATGAAATGTCACGGGTTCAATCCCCAGTCAAGGCACATACCTAGATTGTGGGTTCAATCCCTGGTTGGGGCACTTGCTCGAGGCAACTGATCAATGTTTCTCTATCACATCAATGTTTCTCTCCCAAAATATGTCCTTGGGTGAAGGCTTTTTTAAAAAGTTAGACAGGTGGTATTGTGTCACCTAAGAAAGCGACTTAAACTAAACTAGAGCAAAATTCTGGCTATTTAATAATAATTAACATAATAACAATTGTTATTATGCAAACTCTTTTGCAATGAGGGCATTAGTGTCATGTATCCTAAGAGTGGTTTTCAGATTTTTCCCCCTTGTTGTTGGTCTGAAAATCCGAATTCTGTACCTCACAAGGAAGGGAGTGGGAATAATAGAGCAATGACTTAATATCAGAGAGTTTTGATGAGATCTAGATGATAATTGCACTTAACTAGTTGTGTGATATCAGGCTACTCACTTAGCATCTCTGATGGTAGCATTGACAACTACTGCATGCAGAAGAGGGGATGGTAAAGTGTTGAGGAAATGTTTTGGTGGTGAAGATTGGGTAATTTTTCTTTCACGAAGCCTTCATAGGTTTTCCATCAATTTTTCACTTTTTTAATAATCTTTTGCTTGCACCAGACATAGGGGTAGCCTCAGTTTTTACTCTCAGATAGAGTGATACTGCGAGCCCTATCCCCCTGACCATCTCACTGGATTGCTGTGGAGATCAAACAAAGGTGATATTCGTGTGATCGCCCCATAATCTGGAGAGTTCTCCATAATGTTTCAGATGTAAAATATTGCTATGCTGTCTCTTTACACGCGGCCTGGAACTGGGCCCTGACTGCTCCGTGTGGACAATCTTGCTTCCTCCACGAGGATCAGTTAGGTGCCTCCGGAGGAGCTGGGATTGTGCTGTAGACACCAGACCCATTGCGTTCAGGACTCTTTGAAATGAATTTGTTTGAAGTTGGTGTCATATCATTTGAAAACAAGTTCCATTTTCTAGTCTTGGATAAATCATTCTTTTTTTGTATTTCAAATAGATTAGTTTGTGGTCAGTCTAGTTGAGTCTGTGCACTCGATAAAATGCAGTAACCCTGTCAGCATCTCTGAGAGTAGAAATATTTTGAACAACCAAGTGGCGTCTTCAGTTTTCAATTGAAAAATGACCAATTATTCATGCCCAGAATCTGAGGACCAGCGAAAAGCTACACGTATTTACTCTGCCATTTACCAGGAGATAAGGCTGAGATGTACAAGGCATAGCGCAGTGGGTCCAGCCAGCCACAGGCTCCACACAGCAGTTCAATTCCCTCCTTTAGGGACACCTCCATGCTCAATGGTGGATTTCCAAAACAGGAAAAAGGGGCATTTTAGGAGCCTTATAGGTTTCCCAAAGACATGGCTGAGATAGGCCTAGAGAGAAGCTAGTAATTTAGAGCAACATATATTGCTTCATCTTTACTTTCGGAATATTTTAACCTAATGATTTCTTTTCTGGAACATTGATAACATTTTCTTTCCAAATGAAAAATGTTATTATTGACTTGTATGTGACTGTTAGAGAATAAGTTTATTTTATGTCTTTGCAGCTGTAATTTGCAGAATATCATGGCATGTGCTTGAAAGTTGTTAATGTTATTGAATAAATACATAATAGATATAAAATAAATAGAATAAATAGAATATAGGGAAGTTATATAATAATTCTTTTATTCTGCAAATACTTATTAAACATTTGCCATGTATAAGCTCTTAATTGTAAATGAGTTAAAAAAGAAAATAAGAATCTTAAATATTTGGAATTAAAGAATTACCCACAAGATTGTAAAAATTTATAGTGCCTAATTGAATAATTGTATTTTATCTATTCAATCTGCAGTGTGCAGTGATGGCACCTAAAAACAATTCCTATGCTTTTAGAGATTCAGCTTTTTTAAAAAAGTTGTTTTTAAGTTTTTCTTGGGACTTGTGGTTATTTATCTTGATGAAATCTTCCATTAAAAGATACTTGCTAACGTTACTTCCTTGTTGGTTTTGCTAATTTTCTTAAATTTAGTATCATTTTGCTCCTTAAGTTGCTTATAAGAAACTATTTTGCATGGCACATTATGCCAAGAAGAGTTCACTTTATTAAATAAATTCAAGTAATATAGCTGCATTCTTATTACATAGGGTTTCATATTATTAAAAAAAATAAGTTTGTGTGTCCACCCTTTTAATTTGGAATAGTTAACTAGGGGCAGCCTTTACAAACCAAGAGGAAAATAATTATATTCTCAAATAAATAACTTACATCGAATCTCTCTTTTATCTAAACATGTTGGCGAGCTATTTATTTTTAGTCCTTGAAGAGACCACAGGGACACACAGTGTTCAAAGTAGGAATAATTCAGTGCTCTTTCCTGTTACTGAAGCCAGCCCACGGGGAGGGCCAAGCTGAGTGGGACATGGCAGAATCATGGGCACATCACTCAGGCAGGACAGTAGCCCTTATTCATTGCGCCACATGGAGAACTTGTGGGCAGTGCACACAGATTGTATATTATGATCTTGTTCACTTAGATAAATAATTGGAGAAACTGTGCTAGAGTCATTTTTGAGTATCCACCCAGGCATAACGTCTTTGGGCTGAGTGGTTTGGCTGTCACAAGACACCCTGTTTTCTTGCAGTGTCTGCCTCTTGCTGTTGCAAACACACTTGGCTCTGCCCCTCCTTTATGAGTACAGCCAGAATTCCAGTCCCCCCCCACTCTCCCCGCCACCCCCTGCCCCAGGTTCAGAATCAGCAACTGCAGGACTCACATTGTATCCCTCCATCACCTCTTTTCTGTCCTTTCATTCATAGCATTGTGGTATATTTATGAATCCTCTCCCTTTTACAAAGTAAAAAAAAAAAAAATTAAAAAAAAATAGGTAAGCACAGATGCTCCTGCAGTGCCTCCATATGGAAACCTACTTTCTAAATAAGCAAGTTGTAGATCTAGGAAGTGCACTGAGCTGTCTCAAGCTTCCCTCCCGCCGGGAATGTGCAGCTGGAGGGGATTCTTAATTCAAAAAAAAGCAAAGGAGTTGGTGTGTGTTGCAGTGGAATGATCAATGTAGTCTGTAGGGACATGCAGGAGAAATCTGCAAAATGTTCATCTCCTCCATCCCAAATGGTTCTCAGCCTATCCAGCTGTAAGCTTACAGTAGCGTTCTGGAGACACTTGGAATTGGAGGAGTCACATTGAAATGAACTCTGTTTCTTTTACAATTTACAGTTTATGAGCCCCATTTCATCAGCATTGATTACAAAAGACTACCTGTAGAAACAGAAAGTGGAAGTTGTTACCACCTCCTTGATCTAGAATTGCTCCATTCACTTTTAACCCTACCAGACCTGAGGCCCTGAACCTAACTGTCCCTTAAACCACACAAAGTCAGTTCAAACACATGGGGGAAGACATTTGCAATGGCTAACCATGAGGTTTGACCACGATTGGTTGGTTATTTCTAGTTTGTGATGCATTTTTTTCACGTACTAGGCAAAGTACCTAGGCAAAGCGGTATAGTGGCAGATTCGGAAATTACCGAAAAATCGGTACAGCGGTCTGGTAGGGTTAAGAATCCAGTGTATTGATAAGGATATAAAGTCTTTGAGAGCAGGAACTCTTTCCTTGTTAATATGCCTTTTAGCAAAAACCTAATACTGTGATCATTCATGAATGGATGGGCCAATGAAAACATTATTATACATCGCTTAAAATGAATGATCAGACTAGATGTCTGTGAAATATCATTGGCTTCTTTTAATTTATAGATTCACACCCTTTTTGAGATTTGTAAGTGCTTAATTTCAAATTATGTAATTTCAAATATGTATATAAAATGCATACATAACTTCAAGTATAGCTATATATATCTTCAGATATATATGTCTATATTTGGAAACTTTGTGGACATTAGGTAGGCTAATATTTTCTGATGATATCTTTGAGTCATGACATTGGAACAAAATACTAAATAGAATTGTTGCTTGTTCTCAGCAGAATCACACTGGTATTCGAAGGTTGATTCATAAAAGATAATTATTGGCTATTGGTATCATTTGGTGGGTTCAGAATAAATCTGGGAACAAAGAGAGGGTTGATAATAATAAGGAGTTTTTTTGGTAAATATGTTTGAAGCATTTCAGTACCTTGGGGAAAAGCAATTTTAAACTTCCAAGAGCTTCTCTGCGGCTGGGGAAGTAAATTCCTATAAAACCTCTTTCACAGTTAACTCCAGCACATGGAGGCTGGCTCTCCGCACTGCACTAACGCATGTCATAGCCAGAGGGACAGATTCCTCTCTTTTGCTCTTGAGATGTGCCTGCAAGGATTTCCTGTGCACAGCGATGGAATAGCTATTGCCTTGCTGATGGTTCTAATCACAGAGAACGACGACCGTATGACTTTAAGGATTTAGGTTTTCATCTTTAATTACAGTGGGTTAACCCATGCTCTTCATTTTTCCCTTCTTAAAGTTCAATCATTTGCATGCTAGCTTTATAATTATTGCTATTTTCATGTACCGTTGTAATTTTGATATATTTCCTTAAATCAGATCACTTTGCAAATCAATGAACTTAAAAGTAAACTTTATATCTCTACTATAAATGGAAAGTCAGTGCCACAGGCCACAGATCAAAGGTAATTATAAAAATACACACAAATAAAATAAAATGATGTCATTAAGTTCTATGTGCTGTTGGCTGTTCTCATCTCTGCACTTGAGGTCTGTTCACTGTGTGTGTGTGTGTGT